>JARYGA010036992.1:0-32092 GCA_030545235.1 Helianthus tuberosus
AATGGCAAGAGTCTTACCAAACCGTTCCCTTAACCCCCGACCAGGTAGCCAACATACCTCCATATAGACCGTGGAGATATGAATGGTGAAAATCTTTTATTTTATATAGACAGTAAAATAATGTCAAGACACCACGGACAAACGATAAAGAAGAATCACCTTCAACATAAGAAACTAGTTATTAAAGTCATTAATACAAAACCAAGTAAAAAGTGTGAAAAGATTAGAAATAAAAAGTATTACACTAGACACTTGTCTTCACCAAGTGATATAAGAGACTTAGGCAAACATGGCCTTGATTGTCAAGAACTCTTACGATCAATCTTGGATCCCGAGACGACTCACACACTCTATGATGGACAATGGATGATGGTGGTGGATGATGGTGTTATGGTGGTGGTGGGTGGTGGATGAAGTGTGAGAGAGGTGGTGTGCCAAGGGATGGTTTGAGCTTGAGCCAAGCACTCCTATTTATAGGCTGAACAGAAGCTCGGGCACGGCCCCGTGTCCAGTGGGCACGGCCCCGTGTCCACATCCTTCTCTTTCTTCATTTAATGCAGCTTGTCTTATTAGTTGTCCACGCCCCCGTGTCCACTGAGTACGACCTCGTGTGCAGAAGAATCTTTGTACTATGAAGATTTGCCTAGATTGTGCGAATCTTATAGTTGACCACGGCCCCGTGTCCGCTGAGCACGGCCCCGTGTCCGCTGAGCACGGCCCCGTGTCCGCTGAGCACGGCCCCGTGGTGGGCAATAGAAGCTTCTACAACTTTGTCTTTTTCTGCTGACACTTGGGCACGCCCCCGTGCTGGCTGAGCACGGGGCGTGTTCAGTCTTTTGTCCTCTTGTTTTGCTTGGGAAGATGTTGTCGTGGGGTCGGGCATGTCACGTCTTGTTCCTTTTCTTGTATTTATGTTAGATTTTGATGTCTTTTTGCTTCTTTTGTTAATTTGAGCTCATTTAATCCTGAAAATACAAAAGGAAGACAAAAGCACACTTTTTCCAACATTAGTACTAAAAAAGGGTTAGTTTTATGCCACAATTGATGTAATTTATATGTTGCATTTTGCACACATCAAATACCCCCACACTTGAATCTTTGCTTGTCCTCAAGCAAAACTCTTTAATATGTGGCTATTACACTCCCAAATGGAATGGGTAGAGAAGAAGGTTTTTGGGTTTGTCATAGAGTGTCGGGATTTCCAAGATTCTTTATTAAGTTTTATTTTTATTTATTTACAATCCTATTCGTCATGATTTATTTAAAACTTTTCATAAGATAAATTACTTATTAGGGCATAATATGCCTCTTTAAAATTCTATTTATATACAAGTTCACATACCTCACGGGGATCACTCAACACTCGGCCGAAAATGTATTTTTGTGGATCACTCGAGAGCGGCATGGAACTTACTCCTACCATAGGCTTGCCAAGCAATCAATCCTCATCCTTTTTAACTTATATACCTTTGTAAATATCAAGAGGACTTTTGTGGGTGAAGGGTTAGGCTTGGGTTAAAGGTAGGTGGTTGGGTTAGTGGTTAGTAGAAAAAGGGCGAAAAGCGTAACAAGCGTCGGTTTTCGTAAGACTTTTTATTTTTGTAACTTTTATTTTGATGAAGCTATTATTCAAACAAAGTTATTTTTGATGAACTTGTTTGTTTATTTTCTTTTGCTTCATCGTCAACACACATATTTTTTTTTTTGAAAAGTCATACGAAAAACCGAACTTGTTACTAAAACAAAGGGTTAAAAAATGAAAAAGGTTTTGGTGGGTGAAAGGGTGTTTGGTTTGGGTTATGAAATGAAAAGGTTTAGGCTCAAAGGAGCTAACTAGGGGGATTTTGGGTAGGTGGTAAAAAAAAAAAGAAAAATAACGGTGCAGAAATAAAAAAAAGTTAGTCCTAATGCCTCCATCATTTACTTACTCGGGTTTAAGTTGGTAAGGACCGGGAATGTATCATCATGGCAAGTTCTAGAGTCGCAAGAACCAAGCGGCTATTCACACAAGAAACGAAAAATGAGCATTTAGTTTAATGATATGTATTTGTATGCTCAATAAAGGCTCAAAACTCACTTTTGTGGGAATGGGTTTTTTATGTGGTCAAGTATATATAATCAAATTTTAACTAAGCTTGTCATGCCTTTTCATAATTTTCTTATGTTGGTTCTTTTTATCACGACGCTATCGGTTGTAAATTCGTAAAAATATAACCTTTTTAGAACTTGAAATTCCCAAGTTAAACCTAGACAAGTAAAAAACTGAAAATTTTTGAAAAAAAATTTGGGGTGATTAGCGGTTCCAATAGAGTTTTGTGTAAGGCTTGTATTTAGGACTTGCAAGATTCAAGGTTTTAGCATCCCCCCCCCCCCCACACTTAAATTACACATTGTCCTCAATGTATCCCAAAAATAAGTTTTTAGGTTGATTGAATGTGTAAAAAGGTATAAAAAAACAAAAAAATTATGTTACTGGTTACCTGGGCACGACCCCGTGTTGAGTGGACACGACCCCGTGCTCAGGTGCCAGTAACGAAAACTTACAGAAGGTGAACACGGGGGCGTGTTGGTTGAACACGACCTCGTGTCTGTCAAGGTCTGCAGAATTAAAACAAACAGCAGGTTCAGGGGAGTGGGCACGGGGGCGTGTTGGCTGGACACGGCCCCGTGTCGACAATCTGGAAGGTTGAAAAACAGGTTTCTTTCTTCGATTTTCCTGTCCCGGACTTAGTAGTACTAGTGCTTAGTACTCTAAGCCTCGTATGTACCTGCTTAATCAATAAACACTATACCACACCATAGCAAACATCCTAATTTTTACCAAGTTCAACATCCATGTCAAAGTTAAAAGAAAAACAAATGCAGAAAATAAAAGAAGTTAGGGAAAGTAAATTGTTCAACACTTGGCACGCAGGCCTTAAATTGTTCAAGATTAGAAAAGGTTAACCTGGGAAATTACCAAACAACCGCTTCTTCCTTCGCTCCTTCCGCCTAATCCATGTCCTCCTCCTCATCATCATCATCAGCCCCTCCATGGCCCGCAATGTGGTCCCGAATATATCCAATATCATCTTGGATAACGGATATATTTCTCTCGATAGCTCCAACCCGGTGGTACGTGTTGCTTGCCATGTTGTAGGTGTTCCTGGTGCACATAAGGTTTTCTTGCAACAAATCATGCAAACTTTGGAAATTAGGAAAACCGCCTCCTGAGGGGGATTGGCCCGGATCACCTTGGGGTTGGTACTGATACTGATGATGTTGTGGAGCGTGAAGGACAAGTGTCTCTTGCGGGTTCCATGCATGACCTTGCATCCTTTGAAAGCTTACCGTCCCGTCTTCCGCCTCATAGATTAGGTTCATTGAGCGGCAGATGTGTATATCTACCCTACCCGACCATGGGCTCCTTTCAAATGACCTAGGTATGCGGGTGAAGTGCCTGAAGAGACGGTACACCCATCCCCTAAAGAAGATAGGGGTTGGTGCACTTACAAGGCGGTTATGATGCATGTTTCGGAGCATGAGGAACGGAACATCGAGCGGCCTGCGGTTATGGATACAGTGGAGGACAACAAGATCTCTTAAACCAACGACGCCACCGCTATCATGCCTTTGACTAAGAGAGTAGCCGAGGAGCCTATGGATGTATCGGTATAGCGGGTCCCTCAACTTCGTGCTCTTCGTGCTGCTCGGATTGTAGTACCCTTCACCAATTTGAGCCCACGCGGCTTGGCGATCGTTTTCGTCTATCTCTCGCATCCCTCTGGTATTTTCCTCGTTTCCCGCATCCTCTTCCACATACAACCCGACAATCGACCCAAATTGTGCCATAGAGATCGAATACCTAGTTCCGCCGCATCGGAATGCTACCCCATTGTTTTGGTCAAAAATTACCTAAGCAATTTAGTGATCAAATAGTGAGGTAGTGTGCTAGAAATATGTATGAAAAATGTGTTAACAATATTTGATATAAAAACAGTTTCAGGATACAGCTCAGGATATAAAGCTGTGTCTATGATCAAACAATGAGCAAAAAAGTAAAGGTTGACACGTGATGTACGAGGAAAGCCCTTGATCAATCTAGATCGCCGGCATAAAACCTCGGGAGCTGACAATCGCAGCTGCCTCGTTCTTCTATTGCTTCAAATATCAGGATACAGTGCAGGATGGGGTGCGGATCGACTATGTGTTACAATGTAATTTGAGTACAAGTGTTGTGTGTAGTGTTTGAAATGAACTAGAGAGAAAGTGTTCGAGAGTGTAAGTGTGAAATTGCGTGCCTTAAACTGATCCGCCCTCATCTATTTATAGTAAAGATAATGTAACAAACTATCCTAAACTTTCAGGATCCAGCGAATATTCCCACTCGAACGTTGAGGACCAAGTCTTTCGGGTTCAACGGCTTCCTCATAACAAATACGCCCGAGTCTTGAGGAGAAGAAGTCCTGATGACCGTTAGTAACTTACAGCCATTAACCTGCACGTGTTTAATTCACTCAACCTTAGGATATCGCCCGGGATATTAGCAATATCCCCGTCCAGTATCCTGGTCACAAATAAACAATTGGAAGCGGGATATTAGTCAGGATATGTATACTCAGAAAATGACCCATAACACCCATCATTGTCGAATGGGTCGCACCTTGAGTTGAATGTGAAGGTGCTATAGAATTCCAAAGTGCATTCATGGACAGAACAGAGTCGAGTTGTTAAAGCGACTCTTAGTGGTCCCGTGACAATGTTGTTGAAGCGGTCGATTTGATTCATCATAGTTAATAGTTCCGTGCATGCTTGCCTCGGGTATTCCTCCGGCCTTGTTTGAAGTATCTCGTATCTAGCCCTAGCATCGAGCTCATTGGTGTTAAATCTTGTGAACTTCCTAGCCATCTGAAAGAATACACCAAAAGTTAGCACGAAACAGAAGTATTTTCGGACAAAACTGCAAACAGTGGGCTGGACATGACCCCGTGTTCAGCGGACACGACCCCGTGTCCAGGCGTCTGTTACTCAAAAATTCCATTTTTCGACCCGGTTTCGAAAACTTGAAAAATTTTGGTCCAATAGGTGCGGTTTCCCCCGAAAATAAAACCCTAAGTGCCGTTTTTCCTAAAATAACCCGTTTACCCATTCAATTTTATCTTTTTCGGTTTAAGAACAAGGGTTTGGGGTTTTTTGTGAGAAATCGGGCAAATCTATGAACAATACAAGTGTATTTACTTCCCTTAACACTAATCTAACTAAATGCAAACAGATCTAAACAAAAATTTGAGGTTTGATCCGGATGAACTTCAAGAACCCTAGATTTTTCCCCAAATTTTTGGTGTTTTAACTACATGCAAGTAACTAATCTAACTACTAAAAGTTATAGAATCATACCTTGATGTTGTTAGAGTGATAGGAGACATCGAAAATCTGCGAAAAATCGCCTGGAACCAGAGCTTTTTCGAGGAAACGGGGCGTGTGGAATGTTGTAACTGTTGTGAAAAAGGGGATATATCCCGACTGCAGTGCGGACACGACCCCGTGCCGAGCAAAGTTTTTTTTTTAGTGCTCGTGTGAGTGCCCTTGTTTCCCATAAGCTTTGGTTAGAAAACTTACCGCCTTAGATGTCGTCCCAATCGTTCGTAACTTACCAGGTATGATGTTGGTTTCATTCTTCCACCGTTTGAAGCGAGATCTCTTCCTCTTCATCCTCAATGAATCCTTGATAGAGTTTCAGCCGTTGTCCATTGACTTTGAATGGAGGCCCATTTCGTGATTTAATTTCTACTGCACCGTCTGGGCAAATATGGGTGATGGAAAAAGGTCCTGACCACCTAGACTTTAATTTACTAGGAAACAATCAAAGTCGTGAATTAAACAAAAGAACTAGATCTCCTACTCGAAATTTATTAGGTTTAATATGTTTGTCATGCAAAATTTTCATTCTTTCCTTATAAATTTCAGAGTTTGAGTATGCATAATTCCTAAGCTCGTCTAATTCATTTAATTGACAAAATCGATTTTTACCAGCAAATTCTAAATCTAAGTTTACATTTTTAATTGCCCAGTAGGCTTTGTGACCAATTTCTACTGGCAAGTGACAACTTTTTCCGTAGACTAGCTTATATGGGGTTGTACCTATTGTTGTTTTATAAGCAGTTCGAAAAGCCCATAAAGCATCATCTAATTTATCTGCCCATTCCTTTTTATTTAACCCTACGGTTTTTTCAAGTATTCGTTTTAAACCTCTATTAGTCACTTCGGCTTGTCCGTTTGTTTGAGGGTGATATGCTGTTGAGACCCGGTGATAGACCCCATATCTTGTTAAAAAAAATTCAAGTTGATGGTTGCAAAAATGGGTACCTCTATCACTTATTAATGCTTTAGGTGTGCCAAAACGAGAGAATAGTTTTTTAGAAATCTTACCACGACTCTTCCATCATTCGTTGGAAGTGCCTCGGCCTCGGCCCATTTAGACAAGTAGTCTACTGCCACAAGTATATATTTGTTTCCTTTCGATGGTGGGAAAGGTCCCATAAAGTCGAGTCCCCACACATCAAAAATTTCACAAACAAGAATGTCATTTTGTGGCATTTCATTTTTGGAAGAAATATTACCTGTTCTTTGGCAAGCATCACATGTCTTGACAAGACTTTGGGCGTCTTTGTAAATGGTCGGCCAATAAAATCCTGAATCAAATACCTTTCGTGCGGTACTAGCGGCACCATGATGCCCTCCGTATGGACCTTCATGACAATAGCGGAGAATTCTTCGTGCTTCGCTACCATGTACGCATCGTCGGACGAGTTGGTCGGCACACATTTTGAAAAGATATGGATCTTCCCAAAAATAGTGTTTCACATTGGCAAAGAATTTTTTTCTTTGATGATGTGGCCAACCTTTTGCGACTATACCGCTAGCTAGGTAGTTAGCATAGTCGGCGTACCATGGTTCTTCCTTATATTCCACCATTTCCAGGGACTCATTTGGAAATTTTTCGTTGATTTGCTCGTCCCTGGTTGCCTCCAAAGCTGGGTCTTCTAAGCGCGAAAGATGATCTGCTGCGGTGTTTTCTGCTCCTCTTTTGTCTTTGATTTCAATGTCAAATTCTTGGAGGAGTAGAATCCACCGAATCAAACGTGGTTTTGCATCCTGCTTTTTGAAGAGATATCGAATGGCTGCATGATTTGTATAGACTATAGTTTTAGAAAGAACAAGATAAGAACGGAATTTATCAAAAGCAAATACCACAGCTAGTAATTCTTTTTCAGTTGTTGTGTAATTTTCTTGTGCATCATTTAGTGTTTTACTAGCATAATAAATTGGGTGGAAATGCTTTTCTTTTCTTTGTCCCAAGACAGCTCCAACTGCAAAGTCACTAGCATCACACATGATTTCGAAAGGAAATTTCCAATCAGGCGCTATCATGATGGGTGCATTGACTAACATTTCCTTTAAGGTTAGAAATGCTTGGTTGCAATCCTTGTCAAAGATGAAAGGGGCATCTTTTTCAAGTAATTTTGTTAGAGGCCTAGAAATTTTTGAAAAGTCTTTGATAAACCGCCTATAAAATCCGGCATGCCCTAGGAAACTTCTGATAGCTCTTACGGAGGATGGAGGTGGTAATCTAGAAATGGTATCTATTTTGGCTCGATCCACCTCCATTCCTTCGCTTGAGATCTTGTGACCGAGTACTATTCCCTCCGTTACCATGAAATGGCATTTTTCTCAATTAAGGGCGAGGTTAGTTTACTCACATCGGGATAGCATTCGTTCAAGGTTATCGAGGCATTGGTCGTATGAATCCCTGAAAATAGAAAAGTCGTCCATGAAGACTTCCATTGTCTTTTCTATCATGTCGTGGAAAATGGCCACCATGCAACATTGGAATATTGCGGGGGCATTACATAGACCGAACGGCATGCGTCGATAAGCAAAAGTTCCATAGGGACATGTGAAAGTTGTCTTTTCTTGGTCTTCGGGTGCTATCGGGATTTGAAAGTAACCTGAAAAACCATCCAAGAAACAATAAAATTTATGACCGGATAATCTTTCTAACATTTGATCAATGAAGGGTAAAGGAAAGTGATCTTTTCTTGTAGCTTCATTTAATCGTCTATAATCTATACATACTCTCCATCCTGTGACGGTTCCCATTGGTATTAATTCATTTTTTTCGTTAGTTATCACCGTCATACCTCCTTTTTTGGAACTACTTGAACGGGACTCACACAAGGACTATCGGAGATAGGATAGATAAGTCCGGCGTCAAGTAATTTGATGACTTTGTTTTTAACCACTTCTTGAACATTTGGATTTACTCAACGTTGTGGTTGTATTACCGATTTGTAGTCATCATTCATTAAAATTTTGTGTGTGCACATGGAAGGACTAAGTCCTTTTATGTATACAAGTTTCCAAGCTATTGCGTTTTTATGTTTTTTCAAAAGACTAATTAATTTTTCTTTTTCTGAGCTATCTAATTTAGACGAAATAATTACAGGTAAATTACCATCTTTGTCTAGAAAAGCATATTCCAAACCTTTTGGAAGTTCTTTGAGCTCAATTGGTGGGTCTTTAGGAGACTCCTTATTTGGTTGCTCATTTTGACCAAGAACTTTAAAAGTTTGTTCTATGGCGACCTCTTCTTCAACAAAGTGGTCAATCTCTTCACTTGTATCAGGTGGTTCATCTTCATCTTCAATTAGGGGGTCATTATTGCCGAAAGGATATTTCATTGACCGTTCGAGATCGACACTTCTTTTAAATGCCCCTAATTGAAGAGGTAGATTGTTGAACTTCCGGTTTTTCAAGGCTTCGTGAGTTTTTACAAATAGTCGTCCCAACATTAGAGGAGCGTCATCGAGGATGACAAAGTCGGTCGGGATTACCATTTGATTTGTTTGAACCAATACATCCTCAACTACACCGATTGATTTTATTACTTTCCGATTGGATAGAAAAATGGGTATTTGAAGTGGAGAAAAATCACTAATACTTAATTTTTCGAAAATGTAGTTAGGCATTATGTTAACACAAAGATCTTTATCGATTGTGACATTACTAATAAACGAATTTTGAAAGAAACATGGAACCGGTGTAATGTTAATTTCAAATGGGTCTTCTTTTATTAGTGAGGTTTGATCATTAGTTAACTTAACACTTACCGTTTCGTCAATTTTAGTGTTAGTGTTTAACTCTTTTAAAAACTTAGCATGAGTGGGAACTAAACAATGATTTTCAAAAGAAGGTGACAAGAGATTAATTTCTTCAAAATTAGACTCTTCTTGAATTTTAACGTTGTCGGACTCACCTTTTTCGTTGTTTAACTCATGTGTCGGTTTTTCACTTACTTGTTCTTCCATTTTTACACTTTCGGTTATCTCTTCCTTTTTTAATTCTTCCCTTGCGCGAGATTCTTTTATATAGCGATCGATAACTCTAAGGTGTTCTAATATCCTATCGGTCACTTCGGTTATAGAAAAAGAATCGGGATTTTCAAAGCTTGAATCCGGTTGTTCGATCCTTTGTTCCTCATAATACCCATATGAAGTAGATGGTTCACACCATTGTTCTTCATTGTAAGTATATGATGGATAAGGGTCATAATTTTGTTCTTCATAATACTCATATGAGGTGGGTTGTTCACGCCATGGTTCCTCATAATAAGCATACGAAGGTGGTGGCTCATATCTTGGTTCCTCAAAGTATGAGTATGAAGGCTCATACCTTGGTTCATCAAAATATGAGTATGAGGGAGGAGGTTCATACCTTTGGTCTTCATAGGATGTGTATGAAGTTGATGGCTCGTACCTGGGCTCCTCATAGTAGGCGTATGAATTGGATGGTTGGTATGAGTGATTATATTGAACCGAGTGTGGGTTACGACAATTAGTGCAATAATTACTCCTATAATCATCCTCCTCATAGGTGTAGTTGTAACCTCCTGAGTATTGATCCATAAGAATCACTCAGCAGACCACAACCAAGTCTCGAGATCAGAAAACAAAAATAAAAACGGAAACAGAGGCTGGACACGGCCCCATGTTCAGTGAGCACGGCCCCGTGTTCAGGGTCTGTATCTGGGCGTTTTAATTAAATTTACTGATTTCGTTGAGCACGGGGGCGTGTTCAGCGAGCACGGACCGTGTTCAAGCTACTGTTACTGGGTGGTTTTATGAAAATGTGCAGCACGGCCCCGTGTTCAGTGAACACGGCCCCGTGTACAGGTTACTGTAAATGCAAATTTAAACTAATAATGCAGAAAAAAATATGTGTGCGTTTTTAATTTTTTTTTTTGAAAAAACTGATTAGGCCGTCGATTTTAAGCTTTCTTAAAATCCTTGTGTCCCCGGCAACGGCCCCAAAAACTTGATGCGTGTGAAGTGTTATATATATTAGGTGTATATTTTAAGCCCTTTAACACTTTTTCGTCAAGTTTTAAATTTATAAAACACGATACTTTACTAACACTAAACACACATATGGGCAAGTGCACCCATCGTGAGCGTAGTATAGTGTTGGCAAGATACCGAGGTCGTCCAAGGACACAAGAGCTTTTAGTACCGGTTTATCCTCAACGTCTAATCAAAACAAAAGTTTAGAAAAATGTTTTAAACTAAGAAAAATAAAAACTAACTAAAAATGCTGAAAATAAAAATAAAAAGAAAAATCAGATAGACAAGAAGAATCACTTGGTTCCGACTCGTGTATAGTGTAACCTTTGATTATTTCCGCACTTTTGCACTTATTTAAGAGATTATCTTAGTTATTGTAGTAGGCCCCTCTTTTGAAGGTGACGTTACCCTCAACCCAGTAGTTTGAGTCAGCAAGGATACAATCCTAAAGGGTCAGATTATTGAAAGATAATTAATTAAGTTATTAATGCAAATTATGGTAGGCCCCTCTTTTGGAGGTAACGCTACCCTCGACTAAGTAGTCTGAGTCAGCAGGGATACAGTCCTAAATAGCCGGGTTATAGTATTAATAGTAGTTAACTTATGAGGGGATCAAAGAGTTTGGACCCCCGCCATCCAATACCTTTAAGTATTGAAGGAGGTCCTACTAAATTTGACCCAGGTCCATTGCAGGACCTCTAAACGCTGAACAATGGCAAGAGTCTTACCAAACCGTTCCCTTAACCCCCGACCAGGTAGCCAACATACCTCCATATAGACCGTGGAGATATGAATGGTGAAAATATTTTATTTTATATAGACAGTAAAATAATGTCAAGACACCACGGACAAACGATAAAGAAGAATCACCTTCAACATAAGAAACTAGTTATTAAAGTCATTAATACAAAACCAAGTAAAAAGTGCGAAAAGATTAGAAATAAAAAGTATTACACTAGACACTTGTCTTCACCAAGTGATGTAAGAGACTTAGGCAAACATGGCCTTGATTGTCAAGAACTCTTACGATCAATCTTGGATCCCGAGACGACTCACACACTCTATGATGGACAATGGATGATGGTGGTGGATGATGGTGTTATGGTGGTGGTGGGTGGTGGATGAAGTGTGAGAGAGGTGGTGTGCCAAGGGATGGTTTGAGCTTGAGACAAGCACTCCTATTTATAGGCTGAACAGAAGCTCGGGCACGGCCCCGTGTCCAGTGGGCACGGCCCCGTGTCCACATCCTTCTCTTTCTTCATTTAATGCAGCTTGTCTTATTAGTTGTCCACGCCCCCGTGTCCGCTGAGCACGACCCCGTGTGCAGAAGAATCTTTGTACTATGAAGATTTGCCTAGATTGTGCGAATCTTATAGTTGACCACGGCCCCGTGTCCGCTGAGCACGGCCCCGTGGTGGGCAATAGAAGCTTCTACAACTTTGTCTTTTCTGCTGACACTTGGGCACGCCCCCGTGCTGGCTAAGCACAGGGCGTGTTCAGTCTTCTGTCCTCTTGTTTTGCTTGGGAAGATGCTGTCGTGGGGTCGGGCATGTCACGTCTTGTTCCTTTTCTTGTATTTATGTTAGATTTTGACGTCTTTTTGCTTCTTTTGTTAATTTGAGCTCATTTAATCCTGAAAATACAAAAGGAAGACAAAAGCACACTTTTTCCAACATTAGTACTAAAAAAGGGTTAGTTTTATGCCACAATTGATGTAATTTATATGTTGCATTTTGCACACATCAATCCTACACAAGTCTTGTTTCAAGAACAAGCTTGGTGGATACAACACTTGTGGGTTAAAACCCTTACAAAAACAGAAAGTTTGGAGTGATAAATCACCTCCTAATGGTATATAACAACCTTATTTTTAAGCATACTAAATCATAGACTTGATTAGTAGCATAAGGACATAGGTTTGTATGGATAACACATAAGTTTAAGAAAGTTTTATAAAGTTTTTATTCAAAACCGAAAGTTCTAACACTTTTAACCTTAATGTGGTGATGTTCCATCTTTGGTTTTCCATGGAAAACCTATGGAAACACTCCTAGAGGTGTTCCAAATGTTAAGAAGCAAGAAGAAGTGAAGAACATGGAAGATAGGTGAGTTTAAACTCACTTTTGTAAACCGCCTTGAATATGACTTTTGCTACTGATTTGCAACTGATTTGGAGTGATTAGAGAGTGAGAATGAAGTGTTTGTAAAGTGGAAGAAGTGTGGATTTGAGGTGTGTTATATAGGTGAGGTTAGGGTTGAGTTAGGTGAGTGTTTAATGAAGAAAACACAACCAAGAAACACAAAATTGACCAACCAGGTGGTTGGACGCTACTTTCTGTGGATTATGGGCCGTAGTGCGACGCGACGACGAAATGGGATTCCCGTGGCGCGACGCGACGGCTAAGATTTCTGGATCTGAGTTTGGTTTTGTCATATTTAGTCCTTGTAGTTTATGTAGGTCATGATTTAATGTGTTTTAAGTGAAAAGGCATATAATAAGGGGGTATTGTGAAATTTTAACACAAGAACAAGTATAAATAAGTATAAATAAGTATAAATAATTATCAATGACGTATCAACGTTCGTGAAAACGTATAAATTGCGTATGTATGTTATGTATTCGAAGATCCAACACACGTTTACAAGAATCACGAATAATATACCATATGTATAACAAATTTAACATATGAGCATGCACGAATTAAATAACGCATAATTGTAAGAAATAACGAATTTTATTTATGATCCAAGTCTCGGATTTTACAACAATACAACGAAAATATGATATACAAGAATGCAAGATTTCCAAAAAAATAGAAATACTAAACAAGCTTTCTAATTATGGAAAGTACAAAAAAGAAGGGCGTTACAGTCTCCCATCCTTTAGGAAATTTCGTCCCAAAATTTAGGAAGATGCAACGAACAGATGCGGATACTTAGTCTTCATATCACTTTCGAGTTCCCAAGTAAACTCAACGTCACACTTTCCTTCCCATCGAACCAGTAAACTCAACGTCACGCTTTCCTTCCCATCGAACCTTGACGGGATAGGAATTCGACTGCGCCTCAATTGCTTGACTCCTCGGTCCATGATCTCTACAGGTTTCTCCACGAAGTGTAGAGTCTCGTTGATTTGAAGATCTTCGAGTGGATCTTGAAGTCCTTCTTCAGCTAGACATTTCTTCAAGTTTGAAACGTGGAAGACAAGATGAACGTTGTTGAGTTCTTCAGGTAGGTCCAGTGGATACGCAACCTTGTTAATCCTTTCGAGGATCTTGAAAGGGCCTACGTAGCGAGGTGCAAGTTTTCCTTTCTTACCAAAACGAACCACACCCTTCCAAGGGGATACCTTGAGAAGTACAAAGTCACCTATCTCGAATTCCAAAGGCTTTCGACGCTTGTCGGCGTAACTCTTTTGTTAGCTTTGGGCTTTCAGCAAGTTGTCTCAAACTTGTAAAATATTGTATGTCGTCTCTTGTATAAGCTCGGGACCGGTGATTTGAGCTTCTCTGATCTCGTGCCAACAAATAGGCGAATGTCACTTACGACCATACAATGCCTCGAAAGGTGCCATTTGAATACTCTTGTGATAACCGTTATTGTATGAGAATTCGATCAAAGGCAAGTGCATGTCCCAGTTGCCACCAAAATCGATTACGCATGAACAAACCATATCCTCTAGAGTTTAGATAGTACGCTCGGTTTTTCCGTCAGACTGAGGATAAAAATCGGTGCTAAGGTTAAGAAGAGTACCCATAGCGGATTGAAAAGTTTGCCAAAGACGAGACGTAAAGCAACCATCACGATCAGAAATGATGTCAATGGGGGTACCATGACGACAAATAATTACATCATTGTAGATTCGAGCCAATTTCTCGACTTTGAAATCTTCACGAATGGGGAGAAAGTGAGCGAATTTGGTCAATTGATCGATGATCACCCAAATACTGTCATGACCAAATGAAGTACGAGGAAACTTGGTGATGAAGTCCATCGCAATACTCTCCCATTTCCAGACAGGAATTTCTGGTTGTTCGAGCAAGCCAGAGGGACGTTGGTGTTTGGCTTTGACCTTTGAACAAGTGAGACATTTCGAAATGAAGGTGGTGATATCTTTCTTCATTCCAGGCCACCAATAGGATATACGCATGTCTTGGTACATCTTATCAGCACCAGGGTGAATAGAATATCTAGATTTGTGTGCCTCCTTCATCAGAAAGTCTCGAAGGTTATCACGATTAGGGATCCAAATGCGATTGAGATAGTATAGAATACCATCGGATTTAGACACAAGACTTTCTTCACCACCACAACGCATCTCGTTGAAGAGGTTACCCTCGTTAATAGATGCATATTGAGCTTCGCGAATGCGGTTTTGAAGATCGTTGACGAGTTGGATGTCGAATACCCTTAACATGAGTTTTACGACTAAGAACATCGGCTACTACATTCGCCTTACCTGGATGGTAGCGAATCTCGCAGTCATAGTCATTTAACAACTCTACCCAACGACGTTGACACATGTTCAGTTCCTTTTGGTTGAAGATGTGCTGAAGGCTCTTATGGTCGGTGAAGACCACACACTTGGTACCATAAAGGTATTGTTGCATATCTTCAACGCAAAAACAACCGTGCCAAGTTCAAGATCATGCATAGTGTAGTTTTTCTCATGTATTTTGAGTTGCCTCGACGCATAAGCGATAAGCTTGTCTCGTTGCATAAGGACACAACCAAGGCCAAGGTTTGAAGCATCGCAATACACAACGAAGTCGTCGTTATCATCGGGAAGAGCTAGGATAGGAGCATTGCAAAGCATTTCCTTGAGCGTTTGGAAAGATTCCTCTTGTTCAGGACCCCAAACAAAAGGTTTATCTTTTTAAGTTAAGGAGGTAAGGGGAACAACGATTTAAGAAAAGTTAGAAATGAAACAACGATAGTAACCAGCTAGACCAAGAAATGAACGAATTTCAGACGGGGACTTAGGTGCAATCCAGTTCTTCACAGCTTCGATTTTTGCAGGTCAATGTGAATACCAAGTTCGTTGACAGTATGACCAAGGAATTGAACCTATTTTAACCAAAATTCACACTTGGAGAACTTGGCGTAAAGACGTTCAGCGCGTAGAAGCTGAAGGATAAGATGCAAGTGTTGCTCGTGCTCTTCTTGAGTCTTGGAGTAGATGAGAATATTGTCAATGAAGACAATCACGAGACGGTTTAAGTACGCTTTGCACACGTGGTTCATCAAGTCCATGAAAACTGCAGGTGCGTTGGTCAAACCAAAGGGCATGACCACAAACTCATAATGACCATAACGTGTTCGAAAGGATGTTTTGGGTATATCTTCTACGAGGACTCGAAGTTTATAATATCCAGAATGAAGATCGATCTTGGAAAAACAAGTCGCGCCTTGCAGTTGATCAAAGAGATTGTCAATACGAGGAAGAGGGTATCGGTTTTTGATTGTGAGCTTGTTGAGTTCACGATAGTCAATACACATACGGAACGATCCATATTTCTTTTTGACGAATAAGACAGGAGTGCCCCAAGGAGAAGTACTAGGGCGTATAAAGCCTTTATCAATAAGCTCTTGAAGTTGGATCGAAAGCTCTTGCATCTCAGAGCGTGCTAGACGATAAGGAGACTTAGCGACAAGCATAACGCCAGGCACTAAATCGATTCGAAAATCAACAGAACGAGCAGGAGGCGAACCAGGAAGATCGTCGGGAAACACATCAGGAAAGTCACATACAACAAGAACGTCACTCATGCTTGGGCCTTTGTCCTTCTTTTCCATAATGTGGGCGAGAAAGGCGAAGGTACCCTTGCGCAAGCACTTATTCGCTTGAATACACGACATAAGCTTGAGACCTTGAGAAGGTTTCTCGCCATAGATGTGTGAAGAATCACCATTGGGAAGAGGAAGATGAATGAACTTGTCAGAACACCTAAGCCAGTCCATACCTACTATGGCGTTGAAACTACCCATTTGCATAGGTATGAGGTCGATTTGAAACGCATGATCGTTAAAATTCAAGGAATACTTAGAAAGGACGGAATCGACAGTGATGGATTTACCATTTGTGACTTCGACAGCGAATGATCTTGGTAACGTAGATCGTTTACACTTAAGCAAAGGTTCGAATTCAATAGTACAAAACTTTTATCGGCGCCAGTATCAAATAAACACGAAGCATAAACATGGTTAACAAGAAATGTACCAGTAATGACGTCGTTAGCATTCTGAGCCTGAGCGGCAGTGATGACAAAAGCTCGACCTCGAGCTTGTTGTTGAGGCTGCTACTATTGTGGTTGTTGTGGTGGCTGGTTGCGTTGAGGGAAAACATTTGCAAGATGATTAAGGTCGCAACATTTGAAACATGCTCGCACAGGAGCGCCTTGAGGTTGAATCTAGTTAGGGGCAGGGTTGGCAACAATGTCTTGGTCTTGGGTAGGCTTGAGGTTAAGGCGACATCGATCAGAAAAATACCCAAACCTGTTACAGGTTGAGAATTTGTGACATGGGGTGTTCGCGGAATGATGGTACGAGCATTGGTTACACTTGGGCCATGGTCCAGTGTAGTTTCTCTTTTGAGGTTCGAGGGTTGTGGTAGCGAGAACTGACTGTAAGGGTTGTGGTTCTACAGAGTAACAACCACACAATTCTGACTAGAAGCCTTCCGCTTCTTGTTCTTGTTCTTTTCGGGTGGTTGAGAGGGTGAAGGTTCAACAGTGGTGGTTGTGTCGGTGGTTGCTTGGTATACATTCTTCATCGAAACCTTGTCGTAGGTTCCATGAAGAATACAGTTGTTGTTAAGCTCAACGGATATACGGAAAGCATCCTTAAGGGTTTTGGGGTAGGCAGAAGCAACATGGGTCATCAAAGTGGGTGGAAGATAGCGGATGAATTTGGCTACGACTTTGGGGACGGTGTCGACCTGACCAGGGAAGAGGACACCAAGTTGTTTGAAGCGAACTATCAGGCCAGCGTTGTCGCTCCTCTTTTGCGTCAAGTTCCAAAACTCTTTTTCCAACTTTTGGTGCTCGTGAGGAGGACAAAACTAGTACTTCATGAGTTGCTTCAGTTCGTCCCATGCCAAGGCGTGGGCTACATCATTCCCCTGTTTGTTGCGCTCGGAGGTCCACGAGTGCTCTCGAACGGAATACCCCCGTCGCGTTCAGGGTTCGCAGGTTATCGGGACACCCGCTCTGAAGGAAGGTGAGTTCAATTGCATCGAACCGGTTCATCATGGCAGTGGCAACATCCTTGCCAGTAAACTCGAGAGGCTTACAGGCCATGGATTGTTTGAATTGGAACGTCAATCTAGGTGTTTCCACCTTTGAGGCAACAAAACCATGGGGTGAATCGGGGTTGATCTTGCTGACTATATCGGGTATGACCTTTGCCATTTGTTTGGCCATAAACTTCATATAATCCTTTTGGGACATCTTGTTGGAGCTACCCTTCTTGGACTTGGTCTTCTTGGAGAGACTGCGAGAAGACATCTAAGAAATGAAAGAGAAGGAAAGGATGAGACTTGATCTTAATTTAAAATAAGTTTGGCATGTATAAGCATGTAAGCATCACGTAACACGTATGGTTCACATAATTAGCATGAATTTAACAAATATTTATAAAGCATAAACACGTATGAGTGCGTAGAAAGAGTATAAATTTAGTTTGTTCATGAGAATTGTTATTGTTTTTTATTGCGAGAGACGTGCGAATTGTATAACAGTTTTGAAATGAATGAGGTAACAATTATAAAATCACATATAAATTGAAGTAACATAAAAGAGAGGCTCATAAAACATGGATTGCTTCGGGTTTAGAAACATCGACTATTCCAAAGTGAATCCGAAGTCCTCTCCAATTAAGGAAACGTGCTTTGGTCTATAGGTAAGTGTCACACCCCGACTTTCCACGTGTCACCGGTGGGCCCAGTGGGGAGTATCGTGACGTAGTTGGCAAAATAATAGTCAAACAACACAATATATAAATGCACAGCGGAAGCAAAAGATAAATATTATTACATTCCGAATATAAAGTAATATCCAGTATTACAACGGAAAGTAAAGGATCCACAGGCGGATCTTAAAACATATCATTTGTTCAACAGACTTTAGACGCCTAGAACTTGCAAGATTCCTTATTAGCGCCCTGAGCTTCCAGCCAATTACGTTCAGTACCTGTCACTTAACCTTTTTGGAAAATACGTCAGTTTTCACTGGTAAATACACTCAACCGACTCATTTGAAAAGAGTTTAAAGAAATTGATTTGAATGTACGTGGCACAAAATGTCTTTTATAATTTGATTAAAATGCACAGAGGCAAAATTAACCTTTTTAACTTGGAACAATTATATTTATAACCTTGTATACAGATTTACATGTTCGTTGCACGTTCAGGGCCCGATGTAGAAACCGAGTCAGATTAACAGACACACCACAAGTATAGGCCCACATGGAAGTGAGATACCGTTATTACTTAAGTAACTGTCAGGTGTATGCCTACACCCCGTACTTAAGACGTGGCCATTTTATAATACAATGATGTCAAGGATATCCGGGACATGGTCATTAACCCCTAAAGGTCTTTATTTCAAACAATACAGATTAAACCGGGTTACCTCAATAATTTAACCATAATAAGATTAAATATTCAATACCCGACCAAGCGGTATTATAATACCGTATTCCAAGCCCGTATAGGGAAAATAAGTTAAGAGTATTTACCTGAGCTAGCTCCTGTCTTAAATAGCAAGAATCTAATAACTCAGCCGTATACACTTAAGTAAGCGTAGGTACCATTTACCGAAATGCTCTAGTCTGGAATGATGGTATAAATAACCAATTAGAATGCTAACGGGTCTTTAATTTAGCCCAAGCTTAGACCGGTTAGTCTTAAGGGGATATACGGTTCAAACGCATGATTAAGCGAAGACCGGAACGGAATGTGATTTAAACCCGACATGTTTGAAGACTTGTCTTAGATGGGTATTTCATACACATTCTGGATTTTGAGATAAAACCAATAAGGTTTGACCCGTTTCGGCTAATTTATGTAAACTTGTTACATAAACCGAACCGTACGCGTAATAAGCGTGACGGGTATTCATGAAAGCCATATGCAGGTTTCCTAAGTTAGTTTTTGTCTCAAATATGTTGTGACCTCAGTAAGATGTCTTTCATTATGCCCGAAACGTATATAAACACAAACTAGTCCCCGTAGGGGTAGTTTGGTCATTTAAAAGGTTATAAAAGAGTTTAAGTATTTACCTGAGTTACAGGTCTGATATAATCAGCAAAAATACTTATTTTGATAAGTTATAACAGTAGGTTAAAGTATATATGTGAAATTTGTCAATTATAACCAAACTATGCACCGTAGGGGCATTTTGGTAATTTCACATAAGCCGAAAAGCTCAAAACCGAAGTCTGAGTTAATCAACCTTTGCTTACTGTTAAAATATCATAATTTGCCTAAAATATCAGTAGGTATCAACCCGGGTATGTTCAATATGATTTTAATACATACTATGCGTTAAAAACGCTAAATAAGGCGATTAAAGGCCAATTCCGGGTTCGATACTTAAATCTGATATTTTTATATTTCCAGAAGGCTTAAAATAATTTATTTATCATATGTGATCAGTAGAAAAAGGTTTGGAGTCGTTTAGATGTGTAAAACTCATTTTATGGCCCGTAAGGGCAAAACCGACAATTACCGGGTTAACCTACGACTACTAGTTATGCTCAGCCTAAAATTAATTAAAAATCTTTAAAAATTCCAAAATAATATATTACATCAGTGGGTATTAAGTTTGATACCAAAAAGTAGGCTTAATGTAACACCCCAAAAATGTTTATTCCACTTAGGATAAAATGTAGAAGTAATATGGTACTTAAAGGTGGGTTTTTAGATTAAGATTTACAAGTTAATAAACTTTAAGGGGAAAACATGACAATTATCAAACTAGTAAGGTTTATAGTGACTAAACCACCAAAACACACACACTGTACGTGTGTGGATCGACCTGGAGCAAAGAAAAACAAGGGTTCACCCTTGTTCTCACCAAATTCACCAAATTAACAAGGAAAAATCGATGTTTATCAGTTGCATGTGGTAAAATTTCGATCATTTACCCACACCCAATCAAGTGGTGTGAAGGAATAAGGTTCGAATTCTAAGAAATCGGAAGGATCACAAGACCGAGGTATGTTTCGTTGCATACAAAACCTTATTAAACACCTTGTTTGTATTGTGATAAACAACCCTTGTACATAGATTATAGTGAATAGTAAATGGATAACAAATCCCTTACGGATTTGGTTATGCTAGCGAAGGTTATATTAAGCTATGCAAGTCGACCGGTTCAAGTCGAACCGGGTCGGGTAAGAAGATGGTACCATTCGTTTAGAGTGGATGGTTACAAATGCATTAAAGAAATCATGAAAGTTCATTCCGTGTTACGGATGAAATAAAAGATTATGTTGTGAATTATTAACCCGATGACACCGGGTCGTAAGTGAAATGCTTGAAATCTCATTATGAGAGTTTATGCCAACCCACTTAGTTGGGTGACCGAATGCGTAAGAGAAACTAAGGAACATAAATGAATGGACTTAAATTGATGTTATTGATGTGAAAACAAGTATTACGACCAACTTTTTAAAGTTTGTTGTGAATGTAGGTAAATCCTCATCTTAGGCGACTTGGGGAATTGGAGCGAGCACGTGTTCTTGATATGTCATGCCAATCGCTTCCGCTAGTTGTTTTAATGTTTAGTGTCAAATACTTGTCTATTTTGCATAACCTTGTTAGTCGTTAAACTTTTCAAAACTTGTTAATTTGGTTTTCGTAGTATGTTGTTGAACAAACCGTAGCATTGTATTTAGTATGATTATGAAACTTAACAGGGGTATGCTCGTCCTATGAACGGGTCATGCCCAAATTTTGTTAAAAAGTTTATAAATGTTGTTAAGTACAAGGTCTTTAATGCGATAAAGTTGTTATTTTATTGATATGAATAAGCGGACCTAACAAGTTGGTATCAGAGCCAAGGTTTGAGGGATTCGAGCGTTAAACGCGATGCTTGAACTCAAACCGATGGCTCGTTCGAAGAAGTGCTCGCTCCAAGATCGCCCATGAGGTAACTTTTAAATTATAAATAAATTGCAAGTGTTTATTATGAGTTTAATGAAAATAATTAAAAAGATATGTGGGAAGGTTAAATGAGAAGTTTCGGAGCTGTAGAGCCCAAACGGAATGGAAAGAATCGAATGAGAATGCTTAAAGTGGTCTGCAGCGTTTCTGCTAAACGAAGGCCCGTCGCCGACGGGTTAGCCCCCCGTCGCCGACGGCCTGCCCTGGTCCGACGCCTAAACTTACTGTCGACGGGAAATATTGTCCGACGCCCAATTCAAGAGCCCGTCGCCGACGGGCAACTTACCCGTCGCCGACGGCTTACATAAAAGTCAAGTTGCTGATTTTTTTGTTTTCACATTTTGTGTTTCCGGGTTGTCCGAAAACTTATTCCATGATTATATGAAGGCCATAAAAGGGTTAATAGGTGTATGTAATATCAGTTAGTGATTACAACAAGAATAAATTCGTAAGAATCAAAAGTGATGAACCGAATGACACAATATGGATTAAGTAAATGCTAATTAATGAATAATGATATACTGAAAGTCTGGGATTGTATTAAATGAAAACGTGACATTGTGTAGATGCCTGATGCAAGAAACGTTAATGATGATGATGATACTGCTAATCAGGAAGCATTGTACAATAAAGTCACAGAAGTGGCAGAAGGGGTTATGCAAGCTAATCTTCCACGGTTAGCTCAAGAAGTAGAAAGTCGGGTGTTGGGAGTTGTGGATGCCATGATGACTAGCAAGATTGAAGAACTGAAAGAACTGATAGAGGGATCTAGAAGCAAAAGCAAAGAACGAAGGTGCACATATAAAGACTTTATGGCGTGCAATCCCGCAACGTATGATTGTAAAATCGATCCGATAGCATGCCAAAGATGGATTTCAAATATAGAAGCAGTATTTGTTCGAAGTCGTTGTGATGTTGAAGATAAGGTGATGTTCGCTACTGGCCAACTCACGCTTCAGGCGAAGGATTGGTGGGATGCACACAGTAAAGAAATAGGGGATGATAGACTACAAGTGATGACTTGGCAAGAATTCAAGGAACCCTTTATGAGATACCATTGCCCTCAGTCGGCTATTGATAAGATCCAGGAGGATTTCTTGCGCCTCTGACAGAAAAACGAGTCGATAAATGAAATATCAAATACTTTTATGGATAAGATGAAATTCTGTGGGGATTTTGTGAAGACTGAAAGGATGAAGATCAATCGCTTTTACGGGGTGTTAAAGGCGGAATTTAGGGAGTTCATTACTCCCTCGAAATGTGAGACCCTTGATGAGCTCATCAACCTAGCACGGGATAGAGAAATCAAAATTAAGAGGCAAGAAGTGCGTGGTGAAAAGAGATCAAGCGAGAAAGGTGCAAGTTCGAGTCCATCCAAAAAGGGAAAGTATCAAGAGCAAGGAAGGAAAGATAAGTCGAAGGGTGGTATCACTCCTTGTAAGACTTGTGGAAAGCTTCATACTGGGGAGTGTCTGTTAGGCAAGAAGGGGTGCTACAAATGTGGTAAGGAGGGACGTTCGTCCTATCAATGTCCAAATAACCCGAAGAATTGTTTCAACTGTTTCGAAAAGTGGCATGTTAAATCGGAGTGTCCAAAACTCCAACAAGGATCGAAGAAGGAAGGAAAGAACGAAGAAAGCTCTAAAGCGAAGGGGAGGATGTTCCAAATCACCTCCGAAGAAGCTAAGTCCCATCCGAATGTGGTTTCAGGTATCTTTCTATTAAACTCCATACCGGTTTATGTCTTGTTTGATACCGGGGCCACTATGTCGTTTATTTTAAATGAAATCATACAACATCCTTCATTTAAGATCGAACGAATGCCGATGCCTCTAGAAGTAGAAATAGCTGATAGTAAGATTTATATGTTACATGAAATTTGTAAAAATTGCAAATTTACCATAGAAGATGAAGAATTCGACATCGACCTCATACCTATGGTCTTGGGGGAATTCAAAATGATAGTGGGTATGGATTGGATGACCCGACACCAAGCGGGAATTAATTGTGAAACTAAAACGGTACATGTCCGGTCCCCAAGTGGGAAACAAATAACTATACAAGGCGAAAGAAGGATGGAAGCGAAACTTTGTACCCTCGTTCAAGCCGCCAAGTATACACTTAACGGGGGTAGGGCATACCTAGCTTACGTGATAGATGTTCGACAAGGTTTTCCGAAGCTTGAAGACGTGGAGATAGTGAATGAATTCCCGGATGTATTTCCGGAGGAATTGCCGGGACTCCCCCCCGAAAGAGAAATAGAGTTTCGCATTGAATTGAATCCGGTTGCGAAGCCGGTTGCGAAGGCTCCTTATAGATTGGCTCCCACCGAGATGCGGGAGCTAATGACACAATTACAAGACTTGTTAGACAAGGGCTTTATACGTCCGAGTGTGTCACCTTGGGGAGCGCCTGTCTTATTTGTTAAGAAGAAAGACGGGTCAATGCGCATGTGCATCGACTACAGAGAATTAAACAAGCTAACTATCAAGAACCGCTACCCTTTACCAAGAATTGACGATCTTTTTGATCAATTGCAAGGGGCGAGTTGGTTCTCCAAGATAGATTTGCGTTCGGGGTACCATCAAGTTAGAGTACGGGAAGAAGATATTCCGAAAACCGCGTTCAGAACCCGTTATGGGCATTATGAATTTTTAGTCATGTCTTTCGGATTGACGAATGCGCCGGCTGCGTTTATGGATCTTATGAACCGGGTATGTCGCCCCATGTTAGATAAATCTGTGATCGTGTTCGTAGATGATATTCTAGTCTACTCGCGAAGCAAAGCCGAACATGCAAGACACTTGCGTGAAGTACTTGAAGTTCTCCGTAAAGAGAAACTTTACGCAAAATTTTCAAAATGCGCCTTTTGGCTCAGAGAGGTGCAGTTTCTGGGTCATGTGATCAATTCGGAGGGTGTCTTAGTAGATCCATCAAAGATCGATGCTGTAATGAAATGGGTTCCTCCGAAGAACCCGACTGAAATAAGAAGTTTTCTAGGCCTTGCGGGATATTACAGAAGGTTCATGCAGGATTTTTCGAAGATAGCTTTGCCCTTAACAAAGCTGACGAGGAAGAAAGAGAAGTTTGTGTGGGGTAAAGAACAGGAGGAAGCCTTTCGAGTATTAGAAGTGAAGTTATCATGTCCACCGGTCTTGACATTACCGGATGGGACTGAAGACCTGGTGGTCTATTCAGACGCGTCACACCAGGGTTTAGGTTGCGTATTGATGCAAAGGGGAAGGGTTATCGCTTATGCTTCACGACAATTGAAATTGCATGAGGTAAACTACCCAACACACGATTTGGAATTGGCAGCGGTAGTATTTGCCTTAAAAATTTGGAGGCATTATCTATATGGCGTGAAGTGCACAATTTATTCGGATCACAAAAGCCTTAAATATTTCTTTGAGCAGAAAGACTTGAATATGAGGCAACGGAGGTGGTTAGAACTTATCAAAGATTACGATTGTGATATCCTTTATCACCCGGGAAAAGTGAATGTAGTAGCCGACGCGTTAAGCCGAAAGGAATATCCGTCTCCCATTCGAGTAAAATCCATGAAGATGATAGTTACGCCAAGATTACTCGAGACGATACGTGATTCCCAAATAAAATCGCTCGCAGTGGAAGATGTAAAGAAAGAAAGATTGAAAGGTGTAACCGATAAGCTAGAAGAAAATTCGATCGGACTCAAAACGAGATTCGGCCGAATTTGGATACCTCGTTTCTGCGAAGTCAAGACTGCGTTACTTGAAGAAGCTCATAAGTCACGATATTCGGTTCACCCCGGGGCTACAAAGATGTATCAGGATTTGAAGACCAATTATTGGTGGCCGGGCATGAAACGTGATATCGTTAAGTATGTCGCGAAATGCTTAACATGTTCCCAAGTGAAAGCAGAGCATCAAAAACCATATGGGGAGTTGCAACCTTTAGAGATCCCGGTATGGAAGTGGGAGGAACTAACAATGGATTTGGTAACCAAGCTACCTAGAACGAAAATGGGGCACGATACAATATGGGTAATCGTAGATCGGCTTACGAAAAGCGCTCATTTTCTACCTATCAAAGAGGCTTACTCCTCCGAGGTAATGGCAGAAATATATATGAATGAGATCATATCTCGACACGGGGTGCCTGTGTCAATCGTCTCGGACCGGGACACCAGATTTACCTCCCGTTACTGGCAAAAGTTTCACGAGAGTGTGGGCACGAGGTTACACATAAGCACCGCCTACCACCCTCAGACTGACGGCCAGTCAGAAAGAACCATTCAAACACTTATCGATATGCTGAGAGCGTGCGCATTAGACTTTGGGGGAAGCTGGGCTGACCATCTACCCCTAGTGGAATTCTCTTATAATAATAGTTACCATAGTGGCATTAAAATGGCTCCTTATGAACTCCTGTACGGAAGAAAATGTAGAACTCCCGTATGTTGGGGTGAAGTGGGGCAAAGAGAGCTTGCGCCAAGTGATCTAATAGCAGTAACAAATGAAAAGATAAAATTGGTAAGAGCTCGACTAAAAGCGGCCCAGGATCGGCAAAAAGCTTACGCAAGCAAGAAAAGGCGACCTATTGAATTTCAAGTCGGAGATTTCGTTCTGTTGAAAGTGTCCCCATGGAAGGGTATAATCCGTTTCCGCAAGCGGGGAAAATTAGGTCCTCGATATATTGGACCGTTCAAAGTCTTGGCTCGAGTTGGAAGGGTCGCATATCGATTAGAATTACCGCCTACTCTAGACGGGATTCATAATACCTTCCACGTGTCACAGTTGAGAAAGTGTCTTGCGGACGAAACAACATTAGTACCTCTTGATGACATCGATTTGAAAGAGGGGTTGAATTATGTCGAAAGACCCATAGCCATTAAAGATGTCAAGGTGAAGAATCTCCGCAACAAAGCTGTTAGACAAGTGTTGGTTCAATGGCAACACAGAAAGGGGTCAGAACTTACATGGGAAGCAGAAGACGAAATGAGGAAGCACTATCCGTTTCTCTTTGGTATGACATTAATTGATTTGTTATATGTTTAGGTTTCGGGGACGAAACCTCTTTTAAGGGGGGTGGACTTGTAACACCCCAAAAATGTTTATTCCACTTAGGATAAAATGTAGAAGTAATATGGTACTTAAAGGTGGGTTTTTAGATTAAGATTTACAAGTTAATAAACTTTAAGGGGAAAACATGACAATTATCAAACTAGTAAGGTTTATAGTGACTAAACCAGCAAAACACACACACTGTACGTGTGTGGATCGACCTGGAGCAAAGAAAAACAAGGGTTCACCCTTGTTCTCACCAAATTCACCAAATTAACAAGGAAAAATCGATGTTTATCAGTTGCATGTGGTAAAATTTCGATCATTTACCCACACCCAATCAAGTGGTGTGAAGGAAGAAGGTTCGAATTCTAAGAAATCGGAAGGATCACAAGACCGAGGTATGTTTCGTTGCATACAAAACCTTATTAAACACCTTGTTTGTATTGTGATAAACAACCCTTGTACATAGATTATAGTGAATAGTAAATGGATAACAAATCCCTTCCGGATTTGGTTATGCTAGCGAAGGTTATATTAAGCTATGCAAGTCGACCGGTTCAAGTCGAACCGAGTCGGGTAAGAAGATGGTACCATTCGTTTAGAGTGGATGGTTACAAATGCATTAAAGAAATCATGAAAGTTCATTCCGTGTTACGGATGAAATAAAAGATTATGTTGTGAATTATTAACCCGATGACACCGGGTCGTAAGTGAAATGCTTGAAATCTCATTATGAGAGTTTATGCCAACCCACTTAGTTGGGTGACCGAATGCGTAAGAGAAACTAAGGAACATAAATGAATGGACTTAAATTGATGTTATTGATGTGAAAACAAGTATTACGACTAACTTTTTAAAGTTTGTTGTGAATGTAGGTAAATCCTCATCTTAGGCGACTTGGGGAATTGGAGCGAGCACGTGTTCTTGATATGTCATGCCAATCGCTTCCGCTAGTTGTTTTAATGTTTAGTGTCAAATACTTGTCTATTTTGCATAACCTTGTTAGTCGTTAAACTTTTCAAAACTTGTTAATTTGGTTTTCGTAGTATGTTGTTGAACAAACCGTAGCGTTGTATTTAGTATGATTATGAAACTTAACAGGGGTATGCTCGTCCTATGAACGGGTCATGCCCAAATTTTGTTAAAAAGTTTATAAATGTTGTTAAGTACAAGGTCTTTAATGCGATAAAGTTGTTATTTTATTGATATGAATAAGCGGACCTAACACTTAACTAGGCTATACGCTAATTATGCCGTTTAATTAACATAAAGCTTTAAATTTGCGATAATGAGCATAACTCTTAATCTACAAGTCAAACTGATGTCAAACTTTGCATACAAGTTTATATATCAGTAATTAAGGTTTCTACACTTTTACATTTCCAAAAATCACGTTTTAAGGTAATAAGGGCATAACGGTCAACATATGAGCAATTAACGGAAACATGCATATTAATTGGATAACTAATGAACCAAGGTGTATAATCACAGAGGGTTGTACTAACATATAACCTAGTCCAATTTAAGCTCTGAGGCATTTCTAAAACATGCCTAATCGGGTCAGAACTAAAAGTCAAAGTGAAAGTCAAACTATGTGACTTTCGGTTCCGAACCGGGTCTAAACAGGAAATTGTCGGGTTGAACATGTTTGGACATGTTCTTACACTTATTACCAAGTTATAACAATGATCCAATAGGTTGTATATGATCTACAATGTTAATTATGCATAAATGGCATTTTAAGCTTCCTGTTGACTTTTTAATTATAAGTTTGACCCGACTTTTGACCTGGTTAGAGTGGTAATCAGGGGGAACCCTTTTAAGGTTTTATTACCCACATAAATACCAACTTATAACTACTTTTGATTCGACTAATCACTGGACCATTAGTGATTAATCTTAAAGTCAACCGTTAATTACTACGGTTTGACTTTTAAGCTAAAACTAAGCTAAAACTTAATTAAGAAAGGTTAAGCCAACTTACAAAGGTCCTATGCACGAAATGTGAACACTTGAGAGCAGACTTGAGCTCCAGAAATGATCAGATTACTTGAATGAAGGTGTGAAGAACAATGGTGCAACTTAGGTCCTTTATATAGTAGATTTCTCACCACAAATCTTTGACACATGAGTCTACTAGTGCCCACAACTGATCAACACTTGTTACTAGTGCTTAGGGGGTGTCTAGGGGTCAAGAGGAATGTGGAAAATCGATTGGAATCGAGCAGATTGCACTCAGCAGGCAACACCCAAAAGTTTCGGAGCTGGGCACCCCTAGCGTGACGCTAGCCCCCCCCCCCCCCCCTCGCGTCGCGCTAGGCCTCCCCTGATCAGCACTTTTGATTTTTGCAATTTGATCCTTGGCTCTTCAAAATTCGATTAGGCACTTGTTTTCTTGCATTGTAAACCCTCATAATTGATCTATAAAGGCTTTTAAACATATACCCACTTTGCTAAGTCCCCGGTTAACTTTATTGTTACCCGAAAAGTCCTAACTTTCAACGTTTACGCTTTAACCCTTCACACACGAATTTGATCATAACTTTCTCATACGATAACGAAACTTTACGAAATTTAAATCGTGTATTCTAGTGAGCATAATTAACAGTTACAAAGCTTCGGGTTTGTCAAAAGGTCACTCAGAGGTATAAATTAAACATGTTGACACATTTAGTCCCTGTAGTTTGAAATCTCTCACTTTTAGCTTCGTATGATCCATGATTTATTCGTTTGAAGGTATGAGCATCTTGTAGGGTTAATATACAATATATTCATTCACTGTTGACATTTAGAATACGTATATCCACATACTTTCCATGATTGTCAACTTTAGTCCTTCTATAATATTTCTTTCACACGTTTAAACATTTGACACGTGTCTACACATTATAGGACGTGAATTTTCAAGGTGTTACAGTGAGATACTCTCATAGAGAAGTGATTAACAGTATCTTACCCTTCCAGTTACTACACGTCCCTAATCAATTGAAACAATCAAAACTTTGGCGGGATTGAAAATCGAGGAATGGGGCTAGTCGACAAGATGTGGGTTTCACCCCTAACTTGACGATTTCGTACCCTAAATGTGGTTGGTACTCGTCGGGTCAAAATTAAATTTCGCCACTTTGACGAGGGTCCACTAGAATTCAAATTGGAAATTTACCACTAAGATGTGGATTTCACTCCTAACTTAATGGTATAATTTCGTGCAAAATAGAATAAGCGGAATGAGATTCGATCACCAAATTGTGGGTTTCACGCCTATTTAGTGAACTCGTCTCATTTGTATTACGAGTGTCTTCAAGTCTTCAAGTGTATTGTGTAAAATGTCTTAGGAAAGACATGTTGTAAGTATTAGGACCAACAGAAGAGAAAGAAGCAAAATAGGAAGAATAACATTTTAAAAAAGTAACAAGAATGGTCAAAATAAGGTATCTACTATAGACTAGGTTAAACATGGCAATTCTACCTAATTCCCTATAGTTATGGCTCTGATACCAATCTGTCACACCCCAACCGATGGCAGAATCATTGGAGTGAGACGAAATAGATTGCTCATCACACATAACACTATTTTGCGACAATAATTAATTCAAAACCGATTTTTCATTAATAAACATAAACTGTCAATACAACGAAAGAAGTACAAGTACAACATGGAAACGACAAAGTACAACAACAATAACATAACAAAACATATCCAAATCTAGTATCTTGAGCGTGTTTCTAGTCATCTATACTAGATTCATCATGGCATCAACATCAACCTGTAACATGTTTAAAATAAAGTTTCAGCGCAAAAGCATTGGTGAGTACACAAGGTTTGTATAAATATAACATAAGTATGAAAAGCATTTTTCTCGAATCCACACGGCAATTGTATACAAGGTAACTAGCATGCATCACTATATGTCAAACCCAAAGTGTCCACAAGAATTAAGTATCCCTCGCCACAAAAGTAACGAGACTAGTTTATGAATAAAAGAATTAACAAGACCCCGACGGGCGGCGTGCTACTCCTATAGCATTATACATGTTAAGTTCGGGTTAGCAAAGTTAATGACATAAAGCATGTATGATTCTAGCATGAACCTAAGTAAACAAGTAGCATGTATAAGGATTGAGAATACAAAGCATGTTTAAGTGTGTGTTGTGAATTTGATATATTAACATGTTACAATCCAAAGTGTTTTAAAAGTAAAACGGGTCAAGTGTACTCACGGTTTTGCAAGCTTCCACTTGTTAGTCCGTGAAGAGTTTGTTGGTTTGGAGGTGGAACACCGAGTCCTTCTACACGAGGAAACATAGGTACGTGAGTAATTTGGATGATAACGGAGGATTTAGATTCGGAATTTAAAGTATAACAAAAGTCAGTATACAAGAAAATAATCATCTAGACTTAGTACTCGTTCTTGATACTATAAAAACCCATAGTGGTTAGAATGATTTCATGGGTTTAATACCCATTATAATTGTAACGAGAAACTAAGTACTTAGGTGATGTAACTTAGTACCGTGTCGAATAATCATTTGATTATCATCAAGGGTTCGGTTATTATATGTTTTATATATGGTATATAGTATATAGTATGATTATAGTCCAACAAGTATTATAAGAATCTCATATAAGTCATGCAATGAGATAGGAGGTAGGAGGATAAACCTTCCATTTAAGACCTCTTTCGTAGTTCACCAATGCACAAGTTGTTACAAGAACAACAAGGATGGTCATGAATACAATAAAGATAAAAATGAAATGAACTAACTATTCAAGGGACAAATTATCAAGTGAGGTGGTTTGAATGTAGGAAGCCATGTCTTCCAAATAATCACACATGTCCTACACAAGTCTTGTTTCAAGAACAAGCTTGGTGGATACAACACATGTGAGTTAAAACCCTTACAAAAACAGAGAGTTTGGAGTGATAAATCACCTCCTAATGGTATATAACAACCTTGTTTTAAAGCATACTAATCATAGACTTGATTAGTAACATAAGGACATAGGTTTGTATGGATAACACATAACTTTAAGAAAGTTTTATAAAGTTTTTATTCAAAACAGAAAGTTCTTACACTTTTAACCTCAATGTGGCGATGTTCCATCTTTGGTTTTCTATGGAAAACTATAGAAACACTCCTTGTGGTGTTCCAAGTGTAAAGAAGCAAGAAGAAGTGAAGAACATGGAAGATAGGTGAGTTGAAACTCACTTTTGTAAATTGCCTTGAATCTGACCTTTGTTACTAATTTGCAACTGATTTGGAGTGATTAGAGAGTGAGAATGAAGTGTTTGCAAAGTGGAAGAAGTGTGGATTTGAGGTATGTTATATAGGTGAGGTTAGTGTTGAGTTAGGTGAGTGTTTAATGAAGAAAACACAACCAAGAAACACAAAATTAACCAACCAGGGGGCTGGACGCAACTTTCTGTGGATTATGGGCCGTAGCGCGATGCGACGATGGAATGGGATTCCCGTGGCACGACATGACGGCTAAGATT
>JARYGA010036993.1:0-42161 GCA_030545235.1 Helianthus tuberosus
ACATTTTCACCGTCACTGCAGGCTAATTGCAGTAGTATACAACTCGTATAAAGTGATACGGGTCGTATACAATGTTTTTTTTTATTCGATCGTATACTCCACATACGAGCATTGTTTTGTGTCTGGTATACGGGTCGTATAACGTTATACGACTCGTATACAATTAACCAACTTTATTTTTTAATTAGTATATGTGGAATTGACGAAAACGCAGTAACGTTGAGGATTTAGAACTACGAACTTTGTTTGAGTTAGTTAATAACTTTTTTGAAATCAATGGGTAGATAAACAAAGTCATAAGCAGACTTATTACCACCATTGTTGAGCTTCCTGTTCTCAAGTTCACAATGAAGGTTCTGAAAATTGAAGGAAAAGGAGAACTAGAATTTCGATATGGTTGCTGTAAAAGGTCATATTTTACTACGTCAATGATTAATCCAAGATTGCACTTGAAACCAAATACCTTATTGATTGTTGAAATCGAAGAAAAGAGTAAAAAAGATGAACTGAGGCGTGTTATGTTGGAAACTGAGGTTGAAAATTTGAAGTAAAACGTTTATATTTGCAAGTAAAACATTTAACATCTCATTAACGCAAATGCAATACTTACAATTAACCAGTTGTAAAAGAAAACTAAAACCAGCTTTTGCATTTGTAAACTTGATAGCAACTTCTTGCTTAAACAATGTTCTGATATGATAGATAAAATGCAGAAATGTTGCATAATTCATTTAGTTTCTGGAATTTAAGAACCGTTGTGTCTAATCATATCAACTATCGCGATAAGTTTATGTTGAAGTGCAAGAACAAGTATGAAGATAAGTTAAAGATAAGTCAAGAACAAAAAAAGAACAAAGAAGAACACTTGAAGAAAAAGCAAGAACTTGGAAGTTTTACCTGTTTTGAAGTTGGATCTTGTTTGTTGTCTATGTATTTGTATTTGTATTTGTATTTGTATTTGTATTCAGTCAATGAACATGCTGTTGTAGACTATGTTTTGTAGCTATAATGTACTGAAGTTGGTTTGTAATGAATGGAAATGTGTTGACTTTTGTTGATATAGTGAGATTATAAAGATTATGTATCAATAATATAGTGATATTATCAAGAGTCTGTATTAATAACTTCCATACCCCCTTGGTAGTTGTTACCATATGACACATGATAAAAGCGCTTCTCTAGACAATATGGGATTATGTTCCGTTTTAGGGTTTCTTCATCACATGTAACAATGTCGATAAACGTTGATCAGAACACGCCGCTTAAATCGGAGGATGGGTTGATTTGAGTGTGAAATAGATATGAAGGATGAACTATTCACTACATGGGTTGTCGCCATTACTTCTTAATGAACTCAAATTCATGAAGTGTTGCACAATTCATTTAGTTTCTGTTTGGCACCTTCAATCCCCGTTGCTTCATTAAATATAATTACGCAATCTTATTGAACGTGAACAAATCATCCATGTATGTTGCAAGTTAAATCCATAATCAATGTATAGAGATGCGACAACAGATTCAACAAAGTTATATACGTCTCGTATAAAGTTCTACGGGGCCGTATACAACCATTTGAATTTTTTATTCGATCGTATACTCAACATACGAGCACTGTTTTATGTCTTGTATATGGGCCGTATAACGTTATACGACCCGTATACAATTAAACAACTTTCTTTGTGAGTAACTTTATTTCATTAGGGGTTCAGATTATTAACTTCATGCGTACGTAAGCTCCTTGAGCCTTGTGTTTAGAACTACAAACTTTGTTTGAGTTAGTTAATAACTTTTTTTGAAATCAATGGGTAGATAAACAAAGTCATAAGCAGACTTATTACCACCATTGTTGAGCTTCCTGTTCTCAAGTTCACAATAAAGGTTCTGAAAATTGAAGGAAAAGGAGAACTAGAATTGTTGAAATCAAAGAAAAGGGTAAAAAAGATGAAATGGGACGTGTTATGTTGGAAACTGAGGTTGAAAATTTGAAGTAAAACATTTAACATCTCATTAACGCAAATGCAATACTTACAATTAACAAATTGTAAAAGAAAACTATTCACATAATAAAAGCGCTTCTCTAGACAATTTGGGATCATGTTTCGTTTTATTACAGTCGTCATGATCAACTCCTTCAGAGTGATCTTCATGACTTGATCGGAACACGCCGTTTAAATCGGAGGACAAGCAGAGTAACGTTACCTATCAGTCAGTTGATGAAAACCTTAGACAAGAAGGATGAGATATCAACATTTAGCTCGAAGAAGTTTCTCCATTTGTAGTTGTTACCATATCCATTATCCCCTTGGTAGTTATTACCATATCCATTATCTCTTTGGTAGTTGTTACCATATCCATTATCCCCTTGGTAGTTGTAACCATATCCATCATTAGGGTATAGTTATAATTCCCCTAATAGCAGGCCCATCGTTTACCGTGAAATGCATCCTTAAACTTGATAGCAGCAATATGGTGATATTAGAACATTGTACACTGCATGTAAACACAGGGGGCTTTGTGATGATATGTTACAAATTGGGAACCACATATTCGTGTGTTGCAGTTTGGAAAGATGACCGAATAAATATCTGAATAACCGATACAACCCATTTGTAACCCAACTAAAATATCGTAACTGTGAATCTCTTCCCTCCAAAACCACCACATTGTCGCGTATGGTCATCAACATACCACCAAACTCAAACAAACCACCAAACTAGGACATCAACATCAATTGATGTCCAATTGACGAACACGAATGCGTGAAATGAGATTTATTTAAAAGTAAAAAGAAAACTGAAACCAATTTTCCTTGATAACAGAAGTAGTTTGATTTGATGGTTTTGAACACAAGTTTTCTTTTTGAGCTTGATGGATGTCCATTATCTCAACGCTTCTCATTACATTACTGATCTGGAATTGCAATTAAAACATTTAACATCTCATTAACGCAAATGCAATACTTACAATTAACCAACATACATTGATTGTGGATTTAACTTGCAACATACATCAAAGCTTCATGCAGCCGGGACCACTTTGTTAATTTTAATGAAGCAACGAAGATTGAAGGTGCCAGACATAAACTAAATGAATTATGCAAATATCCATATCCCTTGGTAGTTGTTACCATATCTATTGATGTCCAATTGACGAACACGAATGTGTGAAATGAGATTTATTTAAAAGTAAAAGAAAACTGAAACCAGTTTTCCTTGATAGCAGAAGTCGTTCGATTTAATGGTTTTGAACACTACATAGACTACCAAATCGAACGGTCGTTATTGACGCAGACAAACGACCAATTAAGAAACATTAAGCACCTGCAAGATATACTCGGAAGTTATTGACGCAGACTCTTGATAATCATTGTGAGCTTGAGAACAGGAAGCTCAAACAAACCACCAAACTAGGACATCAACATCAACTGATGTCCAATTGACGAACACGGATGTGTGAAATGAGATTTATTTAAAAGTAAAAAGAAAACTGAAACCCGTTTTCCTTGATAGCAGAAGCCAGTTCGATTTGATGGTTCTGAACACTATATAGACTGCCAGATCAAAACCCAAATGTGTGAATATTAACTCATAAAAAATTTCTATATATACGGGTCGTATACCATTATACGATCCTATAAAGATATCTTATACATTGTATACGACCAATGTTTGTTTTAAAATGGTGTATACGGACCGTATAACCTTATACGGCCCGTATACACCATTTTAAACCAAGATTTTACCATGTGTTAATATTAACACCCTAATAAAATGTAAAAACGTAATTCATATATTAAAGCTTTTTATTAAAGGTGATATTTGAAATTTGTCATTTTCTACTTCAATAATAATAAAATGTAAAAACGTAATTCATATATTAAAGCTTTTCAATAAATAAGTTAATACAACACTAATGTTAAAAACTTAAAATAATAAATTGCATTTAAGAATTAAGAACTATCTTAGAAATTAATAAATATTAAAGTTTTTTATTAAATAAATTAAAACAACACCAATATTAAAATAATAAATTGCATTTAAGAATTAAGAACCACAAAAGAAATTAATAAAATTGAGAAACAAATACAATATTAAAACAATAGTATGATCATTTTGCGGTTTTATGAAAGGAATAAAAGCATGTCTGTAAGCAAGTCGAGTCGAGTCGAGTTTGAATCCCGAGTTCGAGTTTGTTTATGAAAGGAATAAAAACAGGGCTGTAAACGAGTCCAGTCGAGTTTAAAACCCGAGTTCGAGTGTGTCTCGTTTAACTTAAAAAAACTCGAGTAGTCGAGTTTTAATTTAAAGTTCGATCTCGGCTCGTGAATTCAAGTTCAATTCATCTATCATTTAAGTATTTTTATTTTGTTTATATACATTTATAATTATTTTAATTCATATTTATAACTAGAATCATATAACATAATATACTCTGTTCAATTTTTTATTACTATTTTAATATATATTAAAGAACATCACTAGCTATAGTACTTTTAAGTTTAATTACAAAGATGCCTTTATATATTATATATAACTAGTTGGTGGCTTCCGTGCGTTGCGGCGGTGTCATTAACGTTGTTAAGTATGTTAAGAAATGTATTGAATCGTAAAGAAAAAAAATTCGTAATGGTATATCACGAAATAACGAAAGGTTACGTCGTTATAAAAATAAGGACGCGTGTAAATGTACGTGTATGAAAGAATTAAAATAGAAAAGATAATATATATTAAATAAAAATAATATATATAAGTTGTATTTTCTACTTTCTATAAAATATAAAATTAGTTGTAATTCTTAATGGGTTACAGCAAAACACCTCTAATGTACTTAGATTAAAAGCTGGATAGTGACATAGTGTACTTAGATAGAAGTTGGAATATGGCAATCCTATAGTACTCGACGAAAATTGTTATAGTTAATAATAATATAAAAGAAGAGGAGATGAATAGTGTTGTACAACATCTAAGTATCTAACACATGTTTTACAAGTTCATCATTTTTGTCCTTTATTTTATTTCGTCATTTAGTATAAGCCTTTTCATTTACAACCCATGTAGTTTAACTATTCTATTTTTTCGTCGTTTAGTATAAGCTTTTCCACATATGAGGGGCGTGGTTCCACTCCCCAATCCAAACTCTACACCCATTTAAAGAAGTAACAAAAAAATTATCACCTACATCCAATTTCCACGACTAACCTCAACACTCGTGGAAATCTCCACGGCAAGCACCTCACCTAATGGCCACACATTCTAGCGCAACATTTCACGTCGTGGCCCAACGTGATCCACACCATGGATTTTGACACTCACACCCAATAGCCTAATTATTAATCACAGGAAAAAAGAAAGTTAAAAATAAAAAGTAAACTAAAAAAAGACTTACATAGTTGCATCCAAGTCCAACTGGCCCAATTACACACAATAGCTTCTTAGCTACAACATAAACACTACCATGAAAAGTCCCTATCCACAACCCATCTTCCCCACACCAAAAAGCCCAAAACCCACCCATACTCCACGTGTCACCCTACCATTGGCCACTCCAACAATTACTTGTACAACAGACTACATGCTTACAAATCCCTCCTTTCTTCGATTATTATTTTTATTATTTTCGATTTTTCTCTCAAAATTGAACCCTTTCTCCTTCATCGCACACAGAGTTCCAAACCTTCAACAGCCTATAAAAACCCCCAATTACTCTCTCTCATCACTCACTTTCTTACTCTAGGGTTCCGCGACTGCTGAGTACTGATCGAGTGCTGATCGGACGGTGTTCATCGCGCGTTTGTTTCAGAGACATGACGATGGTTACGTCACAACCGTTGGATGTACGTGTTTCTATATCTCTATATCTGTGTATCTATACGTGTTGAAGTTTAGTGATAACATGTAAATGTGTTTAAGTTTGATTGTTACGTGTTGTGGATGCTGTTTTTGTTGCGATTGAAGGTTTTACGTGGTTGAATGAGGTGTGATCGTGTTAGGTTTTTGTTGTTAGCGTGTGTAGTGTGGTTGTTTAGTTTAATCGGCGGTTTTGAAGTGTTGATTTTAGGTTTTTTGGTTCTGGCGGGTGAATTAGGGTTTTAGTTTGATCGGAAGTAGTTAGGTGAAAATGTTTGTATGTTTTTTGGATTAATTGGCGATTTTGAAGTGTTGATTTTAGGTTTTTTATATGTGGTGGATGAATTAGGGTTTTAGTTTGATCATGAATAGTTAGGTGATTGTGAACTTTGTTTGTATGTTTCTGGATTAATTGGCAATTTTGAAGTGTTGATATAGGTTTTTGTATGTTGTGTATGAATTAGGGTTTTAGTCTGATCATGACTAGTTAGGTGAAAGTGAAATCTGTTTGTATTTTTCTGGATTAATTGGTGATTTTGAAGTGATCATTTTTTTTTGGTTCTGGTCGGTGAATTAGGGGTTTAGTTTGATCAGAATTAGTGTTTGTATGTTTTGGATTAATCGACGATTTTGAAGTGTTAATATTTAGGGTTTTAGTTTGATCAGAATTAGTGTTTGTATGTTTTTGAATTTCTCAGAGATTTTGAAGTGTTAATTTTGGGCTTTTTATATGCGGCAGATGAATTAGGGTTTTAGTTTGATCGGAATTAGTTATGTGAAAATTGTTTGTATGTTTTTGGATTAATCGTTGATTTTGAAGTGTTAATTTTTTATGTGGTGGATCAATTAGGGTTTTAGTTTTGACCAGAATTAGTTTTTTTAAAATTGTTTGTATGTTTCTCTCGATTAGGCGGCTATTTTGAGGTGCTAATTTAGTATTTTTTTTTGTGTTTTTGTCGGGTGAATTAGCGTTTTAGTTTGATCAGCAGGAGTTAGATGAAACTATTTGTATGTTTCTGGATTAATCAGCAAATTTGAAGTGTTAATTTCAGGTTTTTAATTGTGGCAGGCAAATTAGGGTTTTAGTTTGATCAGAATTAGTTAGGTGAAATTTGTTTGTATGTTTCTGGATTAATACGCAATTTTGAAGCGTTTGTTTTAAGTTTTCTATATGTGACGGACGAGTTAGGGTTTTATTTAGATCAGAACTAGTTAGGTGATTCGTTGTTGGTGTATTTCTGGAGTGAAAGCACATATGCTAAAGTAGTGTTTTAATCAATTGAAAACAGCAAGAAGATGAAGAGATGCTTGTGGCGCGCAATGAGGTTGTGGAAGGACGTAATGCTTTGGATGGCACACAACCAGTTGAAGCTCCTCAACAAATGGAAGGTTTAATACTTTAATGTTTATTAATTTATGGCTTTATTAACTTTGCTTGTGATTATAGTACCATTTGCATCTTGATTATATAAAGCGAGAAATGCACCGAGGCGACAATGTCTAAAACCGAGTTGCAAAACACAGAAGTGCACAGCTTTCTGTACGCAAGCCCCAAATCATTATATAAAATTCTTATATATAATCTATAGGGTTCTACAACCCCAAAAGCCCGTTGTACAACATCCCGAAGCACAAATCCAGCCTCGTACACAAAGCGTATCACTTTTCTTTGCGCTTTTTGTGCCTTAAGTGCCCTTTTTGTACAACGTACGCTTTTTAAAACCAAGATTTGCATGGATGTCTTTTAAAGGCTTCTTATTACTAATTATTAATTGTTTGTGTGTGTTGTGATGAAGATAGCTGTTTTATTTCATTGTATTTATAAGTTGTAATTTGTTAATTGGGATTTATTAGTGGATGGCCAAGCGGAAGTTGTTAGCACAGCAGAGAATCAACCTGAAAATGAAACTCAGGCATCTAGATTCACATGGGTAATCGAGAATTTCTCCCGTCAGAACAAAAGGCTTTACTCTAATGTTTTTACGGTTGGGGGACATAAATGGTAAATAACCATCTCGTGCCTTTTTTCGGTTTACATAGACCTGTGATGCTCTTTGTTTTTTTTTCTACTTACATAGGTGATCATCTTTTTGCAGGCGTGTGCTTGTATTTCCAAAGGGAAATAATGTTGAACATTTGTCAATGTATCTGGATGTGGCTGATTTCGCGACGTTGCCGTATAATTGGAGTCGATTCACAGTCTTTAGCTTGTCTGTGGTTAATCAGATCCACGGTCAATACACAGTGAAAAAAGGTATGTTATCCCTTATGCTTTTGGTTGCTGAGACTTTACGATGGATAAAATTTGTGTTTATCACAGAACAACTCACAATTGTAGTCACATTACTTTTTTGCTTGTGATCATCATTGTGCTAATGTATGTAATAGACTAATAGGTATGAATGTGTGATGGTAATCCGTCGGGTTATGTAACTATATATATTTGAATTATGAATATGAACCTGTACTAAGGGAAGTTAGTGGATTTGATACATTATTTATCATGAAGTTGATTTGCGTTGATGAGCTTTCATTGGAGAACAACGTTGTACCCTTTGTCTTCATTATTTATTATATGTTTAGTGATGGGAGTCTGTAATTTTTTTTGTCTTTTGGGTATTATGATTACAGACTAAGAGACTGCCTTCTTGCTTACTTTTTCATTGAGTGAGAGAATTTTTACGGATGTTTTCTAGTAAAATTTATAAAATTATTGAGATGAATTGAAGTCCAACGATATGTTGTTTTCTAGTGAAGTGAAATTTTAATATTGAATTGCATGCATAGGGATCATTATTTGGATTAGACATGTTCTTTCGATTTAGCTGCTAATTCTACATAAGTAGGATACACATTTTTATTTACATGGGTGTATATTATAGTTAGCCAAGTAACCAAAGCTATCTGGACTAGTATGATAATAATATAGAAGTGTTGGAACATTGATAATAATATAGAAGTGTTGCAACTTGAAAGTGCCTTTAATATTGAAAAAGAGATTACTAATCATGGAACTCGAACCGTTCAATAGTTTCTGCTAAGCATTTTGTTAATATTAATTTTGAGCAAGTTCCACTTTTACTTTTTTTCTCAAGGGAAGGTACATGAAAATGTTGGATGATTATTGCAGAAAATAAGATTAAAGTATGAAAAAAGTGTCTGACTTATTTGAATTTTTATCTCATAGAAGCTTAAGTAGGGAGTAAATAACATATATTAACTTGAGTGTCATTTGCACAAGATGGTAATTTATATTTGTATGAGGACACTTTTAAGGATATGAGAGCATAAAGTATACATATTTCTATGGAATGTTTTGTGTAAATTATACATAAAATTTATTTATCTTAAAATTGAAGTTCTAATTTTGCAGAAGCACAACACCAGTTTCATGGAAGGGAAAGTGACTGGGGGTTCACATCGTTTATGCCTCTAAGTGAACTATATGACTCTAGTAAAGGTTACCTTGTGAATGACACATGTATTATCGAAGCCGATGTATCGGTACGTAAAGTGATTGATTATTGGTCATATGACTCAAAGAAGGAGACTGGCTATGTTGGACTTAAGAACCAAGGAGCAACATGTTACATGAACTCACTCCTTCAAACTCTGTACCATATTCCTTATTTTCGAAAGGTAAGTAATTATAAATTATCTGCGTTTATTTGAATTTGCTTAGAATGGAACATGAGACATCTCATGTGAACTTTAATATCAGGCGGTGTATCATATGCCGACAACAGAAAACGACATGCCATCTGGCAGTATTCCATTGGCTCTTCAAAGCTTGTTCTATAAGCTTCAGTACAATGAAGCTAGTGTTGCAACAAAAGAACTGACAAAATCTTTTGGGTGGGATACGTATGATTCTTTCATGCAACATGATGTCCAGGAACTTAACCGAGTTTTGTGTGAAAAACTTGAAGATAAAATGAAGGTAAGGTTTTTATTTGATGGTTTTAAGTTCTTGTTCTTGTTCATTATAAGATAAGTTATATAGTTTAATTTTACCTATAAATAAATATCAGTTTTTTTTAATCGTCATAGTGTTTATAAGTAGATGTATATTAATACTTTTGGTTAGAATACATTCCGAAAAAATACCTTATAGTTATTCGTTTTCAAGGATAAAGATCAACAAAATCAAAATATATGTTGTAGTTGTTTATGAAATTATTAAAATATTTTCATTATTTTTTATAATAGTTTTCAAGAATTTAGTGATATTTCATTTTTGTTGAGAAATATTCAGGAAATACCTATTTCATTTATGCATACCAAACACCACCTTCATGTCTGGTTTGAACTTCTGCTTGTTGATTGTTCAGGGTACAGTTGTAGAAGGTACAATACAAAAGTTATTTGAAGGACACCATATGAATTACCTTGAATGCATCAATGTGGACGTCAAATCAACCAGAAAGGAATCATTCTATGGTATCATATTTGTCGAACATGGCAAAACAGTCTTGTATAGTTTGAATGTGCTTGCCTACTTTAATTAATGACATCACAACTTTGATCTCAGATCTTCAACTTGATGTGAAAGGCTGTCAAGATGTGTATGCTTCTTTTGACAAATACGTTGAAGTGGAACGACTTGAGGGTGACAATAAATATCATGCTGAAGGACATGGTTTGCAGGTTAGATGTCAATTCTTGTTTGTAAATTGCACATTAAAAGTTTTATTGAGTTTAAGGTTTACCATCACATGTTATAGTAATTATGTTTTGGGGATTCTGGATTAACTATTTATGTTTGTTTTTATGTTTTTCTATCAAGGATGCTAGGAAGGGAGTCCTGTTTACTGATTTTCCGCCTGTTCTTGAACTTCAGCTAAAGCGTTTTGAATATGATTACACGAGGGATACAATGGTAAAAGTAAGTATATTTTGTTTCAGCCTTTCTGAGTTTATTTTGTTATAATGAATAAAAAAACTAGTATGTCTTGTCTAGAGGAATAGAATGGACCATTCCTGAAAGAATGCGATTCCCTCCATTTAGCTGATTTTCATAATTCATTCCATAATGTAATAACATCAATCTTTTTTTACTTATCAACTTTATAGAGGGTTTATCAAGCTTTATTATGTTTAATTTATATTATTTGTACATAAAAGTTGATAACTTTACATATTGTATGAAGATTAGTTTTACAATGCGCATAATGCTTGAGGCGCCCGATGCGTTGATGAGAGCGCATCGCCACAACTGATGCGTTGCATTTATGTGATGCAAGAATATTACGCAGATTTGCATAATGCGCCCATTGCATGATGCGCTCCGATGCTCACAACATTGTTCGTTATGTTTTATTCCAGATTTCATGAAATTGGTTGGGTTTTTTAAATAATTATTATCTTAGGGGCTGTTTGGCAACCCTCTTAATGAATCGGACAGAGGTGGACCTCTTATTCGGACAGAGGTGGACCTGTTTGGTTGTGCCTCTTAATGGCAAACCTCTTAATGATTCAGTGCTGAATCATTCAGATATTAGAACATGCTGAATGAAAAAAAAGACAATTGTTACCCCCTTTCACCTCTCATCAGCCAAGAAACCCTAACCTCTCATCAGACCTCGCCCCCACCCCTCTCCTGCCGACCGCCGCCCTCATCCTCCCTCTCCTCACCACCGACGACCGCCGCCCTTCCGCCGGAGTCTTCACCTTCTCCGATCTCTCTTTCCCTCCGACTCTTCTCTCTCTCTCTCTCTTCTCGTTCCCGTCCTCTCCCTCTGCTCGTTTTCAGGTGGTTGCGTAGGAGAGTACAAGGAAGGTGTGTAATGGTAGGAGGTTAGGGGAGCGACGGTCGGAGGTCTGACCAGAAACCGTGTTTCATGTTGATGGTGATGAGGTTCTATGTCTGTGTTTTATGTGTGTGTGAATTGGGTGAAAGTGTGGAATTGGGTTTAGGAAAGCCTGAAAAGGGAAAAGGGAAAAGTGTGATGGATCGAAGAAGAAGAAGAAAGTATGATTGGGTGTGGAGGAGTGTAGGGAAGGATCTGATGGTGGTTGGGTAAAGTAGGGGGTAAAAATGTCATTTTACACATTATTCAGATGTGCAACCAAACAGCGTTTAATTGGTTCAGCACTTACTGGTTCAGACCCTCTTACCCATTCAGACCTCTTATTCATTCAGCACTTATTGGTTCAGATGTTGCCAAGCAGCCCCTTAGTATGCTTGATTTGGACCATTATAGTTTCTAAACATTTATTGTGGTTCTAGAAACATTTTATTATGCTTGATTTGAACCAAAAAGCACAACTATTATCTTCTTATTATGTCAGTTGTTTTAGTTTAAATATTGTTTGTTATGTTTTATTCCAGATTTCATGAAATGGGTTGGGTTTTTTAAATAATTATTATCTTAGTATGCTTGATTTGAACCAAAAAGCACAACTATTATCTTCTTATTATGTCAGTGGTTTTAGTTTAAATATTGTTTGTTATGTTTTATTCCAGATTTCATGAAATGGGTTGGGTTTTTTAAATAATTATTATCTTAATATGCTTGATTTGGACCATTATGGTTCCTAAACACTTATTGTGGTTCTAGAAACATTTTATTATGCTTGATTTGAACCAAAAAGCACAACTATTATCTTCTTATTATGCCAGTTTTAGTTTAAATATGTTATAATTTTCTTTATGTATAATTTTTATGTATAATTTTTTTTTTTGTATTTTTTTTTATAAAGAGCGCATCGCATACATGATGCGCTCGCAACGTGCATCACACATCAGATTTGTAACCAAACGTATCGGAGCGCATTACACAATTTAAAACCAAGGTATAAAGTAGAAATAGAGATATATTGTGTTTGTTTAGAATATAAAAAGTGCATATTACATTCCCACAGGTCAAGTGTTATAATGAAATGAAACACTTCTGTTCGTTTTCTTGTACATTATGTATTTTTGTCATTCCATTCTATTGTTGCTCCTTTTCAGCACATTAATGTACAGTTGCTATACACATCTATAATAATGTGGTGTGTTGTAATGATATCTGACTATACTTAAACTTAAGTGTGATTCTCTTTGCAGATAAATGACCGTTATGAATTCCCACTAGAGCTTGATCTTGATAGGGAGGGTGGCAAGTATCTATCTCCTGATGCAGATAAGAGTGTCCGCAACCTTTACACTCTTCACAGGTATCAATATAGCTCTTGCGTGTTATACTTAATTTTTTGTCAGTGTTTGTGTGGGTAGGGAGTGTTCTTAACTTTACTTCATGGCTTACATATTTATTCTGTTTACAGTGTATTGGTCCATAGTGGCGGCATAAGTGGTGGACACTATTATGCATACATTAGACCTACTTTATCAGATCAATGGTGAGCCCTTTTCTTATTCGTTTATTGTGTGTTTTTAAACCCTTGGTCTATTTCTGGTTATGTTTAGATCTGGAGATGAACCGAACAAACACGAACAAAAGCATGTTCGTGTTTAATCATTTAACTTTAAGCGAACACGAACATATAATTAAACACATTTTTTGTTCCTGTTCGTTTATTAAGAAAATGGAAATGTTTGTGTTTGTTTATGTTTGTTCGTCTAAACCCTAAATGAACAGTTCGCGAACATAAACAAACTTAAACGGACACAATTTAGCAAAAATAAACAACACAAATGAACATAATTGACTAAACATAAACGAACATAAAGTATTTTTTTATAAAGTAGTGATTAACTACGTTAAATTCCATTTGAAAACCCATTTTTATTACTAGAAAGCCCAATTACCGATTAGTTATATTTATATAAGTAGTTAGAAAGTTTCTCTTATGTTTAATATCTTTATAAATACAACTAATCAGCATTTGTCTTAATTGCTGAGTGTTATGTGCTTTATGTCCAAGGCTTGATGCAAAACTACTATCGGGCCGGGGGTCTCACTGGAAGCAGCCTCTCTATTCCTACGGGGTAGAGGTAAGGCTGTCTACATCTTACCCTCCTCAGACACTACCTTAGCTTTGCTATTGGTGGGATTTACCGAGTATGATGACGATCTATATAAATACAACTACTTGTGTATTTGAGTTGAAACGGACATAAACTAACGAACATAAATGAATGAACAAAACATGTGTTCATGTTCGTTCCTTTAATTAAATGAACAAAAAGTTGTGTTCATGTTTGTTCGTTTATAAAATAAACGAACTTCTCGCCAAATAAGCTCACGGACACTTCATGAATGTTCAGTCCGTTTATTAACTAAACGAAGTTTCCGACGAACAAGTTCATGGATACTTCATGAACTTTCAGTTCAGGCCTAGAAATGGTTAAACTTAATTAGGGAGAATATGGATCATCATCATCATCATACTCAGTAAATCCCACCAATAGCAAGGCTAAGGTAGAGTCTGAGGAGGGTAAGATGTAGACAGCCTTACCTCTGCCCCGTAGAAATAGAGAGGCTACTTCCAGTGAGACCCCCGGCTCGATAATAGTTTTGCATCAAGCCTTGGATATAAGGCACATAACACTCAGCAATTGAGACAAAGGCCGATTAGTGCATGTACCCTCTAGTCTCTCGGCTATCAACGCCACCACATGATGCATGATTAACCGCCCCCTGCTTTTTTTCGGTGTTTTCACGAAATTAGTAAAATAACGTTATTATTAGTGCACTTTCACCACCCCCCTCCCCCGAGATTCTTCTATAGGTAAATTTGATAGCTTCATGAACATAATATTCTTTCCCAGTATCCCTTTCTACCTTTATATTCTTACTAAATAATCAGTTATGCGTTGATGATTCTTCTTTCCTCTTTGTGTCTTTGTAATTTGGTTATTTTGTTTTTATTCAGGTTCAAGTTTGATGACGAACGGGTTACAAAAGAAGATCTAAAGAGGGCACTAGAAGAGCAATATGGTGGCGAGGAAGAGGTGATGAATTACTGACACCTGTCTCATATATATTTCTCAACAGCAAACTTATTCTTTCTATTGTCTCATTTCTTTCTCAACAGTTACCCCAGACAAACCCTGGCTACAATAACGCTCCTTTCAAATTCACAAAATACTCAAATGCATACATGCTCGTGTATATACGTGAGAGTGACAAAGAAAAGATTGTTTGTGACGTGAATGAGAACGATATAGCAGAACATCTCAGGGTAAAAACACCGGCATTTTATTATTTATATGGTGTGCAGTACAAAGTTAACGTCTTGCATTTGTATGTTTTTAGATAAGGTTGAAAAGAGAGAAGGAAGAGAAGGAAACCAAGAAAAGATACAAAGCAGAGGCTCATCTATACACTATTATAAAGGTTGTTACTACTTTTTAAAATGCTGTAAGTTTAATAGTTTGATCGCACTAATGTATACTTTGACACTGAATAGGTTGCTCGTGATGCTGATCTATTACAACAGATAGGAAAAGATTTGTATTTTGATCTTATTGATCATGAAAAAGTTCACAGTTTTCGAATACAGAAACAGATGATGTTTAACAGTTTCAAGGTACGTATACACTTACGTTTTTTGTATTCCATAATGTTTCTTAATTTTGATATGTTTTTTTATTGAACCGTTGCAATGTTTTTTTTGTGCTATATTTTCTGCTGCAGGAAGAAGTTGCCAAAGAGTTAGGCATACCCGTTCAATTTCAGCGTTTTTGGTTATGGGCGAAGAGGCAGAACCAAACATATCGTCCGAATCGACCTTTGACTCGACAGGAGGAAACACTAACTGTATACTTCCACTTCTTCATAACCTTTATATTGGTTACTATATTTTACTAAAATAATATTTATATTTTTGTTTAACTTTGGACATAATTTTGAAAAATATCTTTACTCATTATTGAATTTGCAGGTTGGGCAATTAAGGGATGCTTCCAATAAGACTCAAAATGCTGAACTGAAATTGTTCTTGGAGATAGAGCTTGGACCGGTAATATCATCTTTAGAACATTTATAATATAAATATATAATATCTAGTTACTACAAAATCTTTAAGTAGTTTTACCATATTTGTATTTTGTTTCAGGATTTAAGTCCTCTTCCTCTACCTGAAAAAACTATAGATGAGATTCTTCTTTTCTTCAAGCTTTACGACCCAGAGAAGTTAGAACTCCGGTAGGTTAAGATATTATCTTATTATATTATTTTTGTGTCCTTTTTTATTACACGTTAATATTCACTATCAATTTGGATTAGGGCTGCAAACGAACCAAACATTCAGCGAACAGTTCGTGAACCGTTGGTTCGTGTTCGTTCGTTTAATAAACAAACGAACATGAACTAGAAATTTTGTTCGTTTAGTTAAATGAACCAACATGAACAAAGGCTGCGTTCGTTCATTTATGTTCGTGAACGTTCGGTAACGTGTTCGTTTATGTTCGATTGTGTTCAATAGTTCATTAGTGTTTTTAGTTTTTGTGCTTTATTTAAATAATTCAAACTTCCGACAAATACTATATTTAATAAGCGTCAGCGTGTTAATATTATGTTCATGAACGCTTGTTTGTGTTCGTTTGTTTCCATTTGTGTTCATGAACATTAGCTTGTGTTTATTGGTGTTCATCAACGTTCGTTTTCATTCGTTGCCGAAATTTAACAAACAAACACGAACACTTAAATTTCCTTAACAAACACAAACATAAAATTTCATTCGGTAAGTGTTCATGAACAGTTGGTGAACACATATATTTCTTAACAAATGTTCCGTTCGTTCGGTTCATTTGCAGCCCTAACTTGGATAACAAGGAGTCGAGGATAGAGTTTTGTCACTTTATCATCTAGTAATATGTGATTATGTGTTACTTGTGTAAAACAATACTTTTTTTTTGCTTTTCAGTTTTGTTGGTAGGTCTTTTGTGAAAAGTTCTTCTAAGGTGATCGAAATCATACCAAAGTTGAAAGAAATGGCTGGATTTAGTCCTGAAGAAGACATTCAACTTTACGAGGTATGTTTAGTAGACGTTTTTTTATGTTTCTTTAAATGATTTGGAGTATTAAATATTAATCTGTCGTTTATCAGGAAATAAAGTTCGAGCCTAATGTCATGTGTGAACGTCTCGAAAAGAATGATTCGTTTAGATCTTGCCAGGTAAAGTTTGATGGAATTACACCCAGCAGATGTTGTTACTCTATATTTGAAATGTCACTCAAATGTGAAATTGTTTTTTTAATTATTTTTCAGATTGAAGATGGTGACATCATTTGCTTTCAGAAACTTCAACATACTCATCCTGTGGAGAAATACCAATATCCAGATGTGGCATCTTTTTTTATTTATGTGAAAAACCGTCAGGTCTGTACTAATAGTATTCATAGTTTTATATAAATTGAAGAGTAAAATGCCATTTTCGTTCCTGAGGTTTGGCCAGTTTTGCAACTTTCGTCCAAAGGTTTGTTTTTTTCGTATCTGGATCTAAAAGGTTTGAAATCTAGCCATTTTCATTCGGCACTGTAACTCCATCCATTTTTCTCTTAAGTCAGTGGTTTTTCGTCTTTTTTGGCAACTTAAGGGCAATCCGGTCTTTTTCACTTTATATACAAGTATTCAAAATACTGAATTGCCCTTTAAGTTAACAAAAAAGACGAAAATACCCTGACTTAACAGTGAAAATGGATGGAGTTAATGAGCCGGATGAAAATGGCAAGATTTCAAACCGTTTGGATCCAGATACGAAAAAACAAACTTTTGGACGAAAGTCGTAAAACTAGCCAAACCTCAGGGACGAAAATGATATTTTACTCTAATACGCGAAAAATAATCCTGATTTTTTCAACATAAGGAAGTGACTATGGACTATATGGTTATGTCTTTTGCAGATAGTTCATTTTCGATCTCTAGATAGACCTAAAGAGGATGACTTTTTTCTGGAATTGTGAGTTCTGTTTCTCTTGTTAGATTTCTGTAAACCGAGCTTGTTGACTTTTTGACCGTTTTTGTATGATGATTTGATAGGTCAAAGTCGCATACATATGATGATGTTGTGGAGAGGGTGGCTTACAAACTTGGTCTCGATGATCCGTCCAAAATCAGGCTTACGCCTCATAACTGTTATTCTCAACAACCCAAGCCCCACCACGTTAAATACCGAGATGCAGATCTTCTCGACATGCTTGTTCACCACAATCAGGTATCCGTACTTTTTGTATATAAATAAATAAACTAGGTGAGGATCCCGTGTATTTACACAATCGTATATGGTTGGGAAAAAAATAAACTTTGATGTAACAATTGTATATAGTTAGTAATAAGAAAAGTTACGTTTATTAAAACCTGGGTATTGCACAGGCTAAATAAAATATAACGTAAACGCGTACAATCGTCAATATATGGTTGGGAAAAAAATAAACTTTGATGTAACAATTGTATACTCGGTTAAATTATGTTAATGAACATAATTTTGAACTTGCTCATATTTTGGGAATTAAATAGAAGCTTCCAAGTAGAAAAATTAAGTTTATTTGGAAATTCGTAATTAATTTTATATTAAATTTATCTGATTAATGATATAATAACTATTTATAATTAAAGAATAAGTATCTATAGTTAAACATGATAGAGGCGGGGAAACCAAAAATCGGATGGCCTCATGTGTTGACATGTGTCCCCCATCCCATGGTTTTCTTTTAGAGTATTGTACACAGATGGTCACTGTGGTTAACAAATATTTTGGATTTGGTCCTTGGCTTTTTCAAAAATTCACGGATGATCCCTATGCTTTGCACTTTGCAACACATTTAGTCCCCAATAAAGTGCAAATCACAAGGACCGTCCATGTACTTTTAAAAAGCTAGTTACCACCTCTACTTTTTCTTCTTTTTCACAGCATGATGTCATTTTATATTTTTATTAATGAGTCAACGCTTTTTTGGGGACAGATGTCTGATATTCTTTACTATGAAGTGTTGGATATCCCTCTGCCAGAGTTGCAAGGTCTGAAAACTCTTAAAATTGTGTTTCTACATGCTTCAAAGGAAGAGGTATGTCACTACTCACTAATACTGCAATAAATGTTTCACTATTGGCGAACATATTATTCTTGTACTCTTTGATTTTTATATCCTGCTGTATGTTTGTTTGCAGCCTGTGATTCACAATATTAGGCTGCCCAAACAGAGCACTGTTGGAGATGTTCTTGATGAGCTAAAGACAAAGGTATGTAAACTTGGGTTTACTCCATATTAACGCATTGCACAAACATCAAAACTCAAAATTTACAATTAAGTGAATTATAACTTCTCACGGAATTTCATATACACTCCTGGAATCTTGTATTGTATCATATTTTGCCAACCAAAAAAGTTGATACCAAGTATACACTTTCGTAATCCCACTAAAAAAACGTGGTTTCATATTTTACCCATTTCATGAAATATTTCTTTTAGAAGATGACCGTAGTACCCTTCTATTTCTCCTTTTATTACAAACTCTTATATCATGATGCGATTTTTAAGGGAAGGGTAAAAATGTCATAAATTTACAAATGGGGTATATTTGATTTTATTATTTTCTTTGTTGGGTATATTATACAAGTTTTGTGGGGTATATATGAAATTGTACTTGTTGACTTGTTGCAAATGTCATAGTTGACAATTTGACATGCATGATTAAAAGCAATCAGTGTTGTAGAAATCGCTTCTGGGCGGCGCCTAGGCCGCAATTAGTCGCTCATCGGAGGTCTGCCGCCCGGATTTGGCCAAATCAGTCAAACTAGGCGGTCAAAGTCAAAATTGGTCAAAATCGAAATAATCTGTCAAAAATTCGCCCAAAATCGGAGTTAGTCGGTCAAAATTGGACCAACTCCGTCAACTGGAAACGAGTTCTTACCTCTGTTTGAACCAAAATCGGATCAACTTCGAGCCTCCCTAGTGTCGAATGTGGTATTATTCCATGACTTCTAACCTCCATTGAAGAACCAATCTATTAAATGAAGCGAATTTGGTAGTACAGTTTCTTTCATGGCGCCTTCTGATGATACAAGAAGAAGGGGGAACAGGTTGCGTCTAATGCACGTGGGGTGGATATTATGTTGAAATAAGTTTAGTGTTTTAACATTTAACGACCCTCCATCTTCTTTAGTTTACATCTGGTCCCTAAAGTTACAATTTTCTACATAAAAAGTATAAAATTAATGTTATATATATATAAATTTGTAAAATTTATATAAAAAGTCCAATTCGACTAATCCCAATTAATCCCTAGGCGGTACCCCACCACCCGACTAGCGCCTAGCGATCTCTACAACACGGAAAGCAATATTTCTTGAATGAGAACTTAAAGGAAAGTCCTTTGTAGCTATCTCACATATTCCTGTCACTAATTAATTTTTCTTCCAGACAATTTGTGTTCTTTAATGAGTTGTATTATCATCTGATATGATCAAATTACACATTTAAATAGGTGGAATTATCACATAAAGATGCTGAACTGCGACTAATTGAAGTGTTTGTTCATAAGATTTACAAGGTATATCATTGCTTTCCTTTATCTGTTTTTTTTCTTTTTCAATTACTATTTCAATCACTTTGACTTTTCTTTTTCTTTTGACAGGTTTTCCCACTTAGTGAGAAAATCGAGAATATAAATGATCAATACTGGACATTACGGGCTGAGGAAGTAAGTTTTTTCACATTTTGTTAATTGTTATTGACTTGTTGATATCTCGTGTATGCAATGTGCTTTATATAATAAACAATTTATTTCTAATCTCAGATTCCAGAAGAAGAAAAAAACCTCGGACCCCAAGATCGGTTAATTCATGTTTACCATTTTAATAGAGAGGCTAACCAGGTGGTATGTAGATGTCAATGAACCAATCAGCTGTTTTTATAATTTTTAGTTTTTCGACCATAATCATAAACATCATCATGTTTAATGGTTTTGCAGGTGCAAAACTTTGGCCACCCTTTTTTTTCTGGTAATTCATGAAGATGAAACTTTGGCAGATGTGAAAACTCGAATTCAGAAGAAACTACAGGTTTCTGATGATGAATTTTCTAAGGTACTTTTAGTTTCTGATTATTCAACTTTAGGGTTGCAAACTAACCGAACGAACGCGAACAACTTGAACGCTTATTGAACGAGATTTTATGTCCGTGATTGTTCGTTAAGGAAATGAACTAGTTTGTGTTCGTTTGTTAAGGAAATACATGTGTTCACGAACAGTTTATGAATACTTTTTGAACGAGATTTTATGTTTGTGGTCGTTCATTAAGGAAATGGACTTGTTTATGTTCGTTCGTTAGTTTTAGGTACTGAACACAAACGAACTTTCATGCACGCACACGAACACAACGGAGCATTTATGAACACACATGAATACAAGCAAACACAAACAAGGGTTCATGAACAGAAACGAACACATATTAAATTTTGAATAAGATCGGCATCACAGACATTACATGGATCCACCCACAAACGGACATATATAAAAAAATTAGAAACCACGCACATAAATGAATACAAAAGACAACGAACGCAAACGAACACGTTACCAAACGTTCATGAACATAAATGAACGAATACGGCCTCTGTTCATGTTCATGTTCATGTTCGTTCATTTAACTAAACAAACGAGATTTCTTGTTCATGTTTGTTCATTTATTAAACTAACGAACACAAACCAACTTACCGCTTAACGGTTCATGAATTGTTTGCGGAAAGCTCGGTGCGTTTTTTTTTTATCTTGTTGACTAATTTTGTTAATGCAGTGGAAGTTTGCATTTTTATCTCTTGGACGAACCGAGTATCTTCAAGACACTGACGTCGTGTCTAGGTGTTTTCAGGTTCATTGTTTGATATATATATTTTAATCTCATCACATAATTTAGCAGTTTAACTTAGTCTATCGTTTTTTTTTACAGAAAAAAGATGTTTATGGTGCCTGGGAGCATTACCTTGGATTGGAACACACCGATACCACCCCGAAAAGGTCTTTTGCAACTAACCAGGTAACTTTACTTCTGGGTCATAAAACGATGGTTTTGTCTACGGTTCGGGTCATTTTGTAATCAACATATTCAATAATTTTACAAGTGTTGGGAAAGTCAGGATTAATCAGCGATTAGTCAGACTAATCGCTGATTAATCCTGACTTTTTTAGTAATCGGTGAATTAATCGATAGTTGGCTTGCTGAAATCCCGACCAGATATTCCGACCAAAACCTGTAAATTCTACTGATTGATCTTGCATACTTAGATGATTGGTAGAGGAGGGGTTAAAACCAATATACTTAAACCCATTCTGATTTAGTAATATGACTAATCACTAGTCGGTACCCCACTTGCCGACTAGCGCCTAGCAATTCTTACAACTATGATTTTTATAATTCTTTTTACCATGCAAACATAACATTTTGCTTGTAACATTTTCAAAAAAAAGTACTTTTGTTTTTTCATAAAAGGGGGAAAGTTTATTTTCTTTTTTACTGCGGTTCATATGTAATGGCTTTCTAATGCATCTCTTATTGTTGGTTGCAGAACCGTCACACATACGAGAGGGCGGTTAAAATATACAACTAGAAAATATACAAGTGCATAACTTAAATGTTGGTATGTGAAGTATTTGAAGGTTTTGTTTTCGGTATCATATTTTTTGTAGAGTATTAATCTTGCAAAAGGTATTTTAACCGTGGGTTGACCGACCTCAAATATTGTTTTTTTTTTGTTTGTTCTCATGTGAGGTTCTTCTAGTGGGTTAACTTTCAAGTAGTACATAACATGATTTTGGCGTAGTATGGGTAACCTCAACTAGATGTAAAACCTTTCGACTTTGAATCTGATTGAAAATATTAGTTACCATTTGCAATCTTGCTTGTAGTAACATTGTGGTTGCTTGAGACACATGGTGTTGAGTTCAGCTTAATTGTATATTGATGGTGTATAAAAGCCTAAGGGGGCGTTTGTTTCGCAGGAATTCAATGGAATTTAAGGGAATTGGAATTTGAATTTCATCTCTTAAGATGTTTGGTTCACAGAATTTGATTGAATTGGAATTTGAATTAGGCATGAATTCTTTCAAATTCCTTTAACTAAAGGAATTCAAAATCTTTCCTACATGTGACAGAATTAAAGTAAATTCACTGGAATCTTCAACCATTTCGACCCGTACTGTTTTGAATCAAACCGTTTCAATCTGTACTGTTTCGACGCGGATTGTTTTGATCAGAACCGTTTCGACCCGTACCGCTTCGACCTGTACCGTTTCGAATCGAATCGTTTCGACCTGAACTGGTGGCTGTGGGTGCCGGGGTGATGGATTGCAATTCATTTGACAATCAAACACAACAAAAATGAAATTGAGATTCCAATTCCAGCAATTTCCAATTCCAATTGGAATGTTTAAATTCCAAATCCAATTCCTTTAAATTCTAATTCCTATACAAATTCTAATTCCAATTCCAAATCATTCCGCAAAGCAAACGCTCTATAAGGGTTGGGTGAGGTATTAAGTATATGATTAGCGTCTATGATGCACTGGGACGGGTACGGGGACGGGTACAGGAACTGGAAACGGCAAAACTAAAAAATTCAAGAAGCTGGGGCGAGACGGGTATGGAAATAAAAACATATAAAAAATAAATATACATTAACAGCATAGTTATCGATAGTGAATAGCGACAACGTACCTATATGCTACGTAGCGATAGCGATGAAAAATAAATTTTAAAATATGTATGACACAAGTTACAACATAACCATTTTAACATTCGTTAAAAACAAAATAAAAAACTCAAAACCAAAAATGATTTAATTGTTTAGTATTAAATTTTAAACAATGGAGGCCAGCTAATCCTTGGAAAGTGGAAACATAAACGTGCAAAAATAGATAATAGCTATTTAAAAGTCAATAAAATATCATTTTGGTGTCCTCTCTTTCTCCAACAAGACTTCATCTTCATCGCAACACTCTGAATGTGGTGCTTCCTTTCACTTGGTAGTTCATCCGCCAACAACTAAAATCAAAGCCCGTCGAGCTCAACCAGAGATCTGGTCGGACACAGAGCTTCAACCAGGGATCTAGGACTGGCCCAACAGGAAAACCGCCCCGAATTCCCGGTTTCAGGCAAAAATTGCAGGTTTCCGACTAGAAAATAAACGGAAACATGCCGGAAACATTTCTTCCACGTCCCCATAATCCGTCCCCTGCTGCATCACGTATCCACGCCGTCCCCAACATGCCGGGGACGTTTCCCGGCCATCCCCGTGCCGTTTCCGTCCCCTAGCAGTCCCCGGGACGGGAGACGACACCTCAATGGCGTTTCCGTGCTTCCGAGATTAGTGTTACTCTCCTGAAAGCTATGTTTAAAGATTTGTTATGAACTTGATTCAAAGGGTTGTATATTATCTGTGTTTAAATGCGTTGCGGTTTTCTCTATATAGTTTAAAGATTTGCACACTTTTTTTGTCACATCGAATGGGTGTAAATGAGCCAAATCAAGTCCGAGCTTAAGCATGTTTAACGTACCAGAGCTAGAGCTCGGTCCGACCTAGCCCAAGCTCTATGTCTAAAGTTTGAGCGTGGCTCATGAGTAATTTTTTATGCTCAAGCTCGGCTTGGACTTAGTTTGTTTATATTATTTTTAAGTATTTGATATATGCTTATAATTTTTATTTTTATTTTTTTATTTATAATTTAATTATTATTTATATATTATACGTTAATATAAAAATTATATAAATAAAGGCTCGTATAGGCTTGCGAGGCGGCTCAAGCTCGATAGTGAAGCTCGGCTCGATTCGAGTTTTTTAGCAAGTTGAGTTTGAGTAGCTCATGAGCGGTTTGGCTTATTTACACCACTAGTCACACTTATTTTATGTATTGATGGTGCATAAAAGGGTTGAGTAAGGTATTAGATATATAGGTGGTGTTTGTTTTTTGGCCAGAAGCACTTCTGGCCACTTATGTCTGCGCCGCGCAGACGCGCGCAGACATTGGAGGTCTGCAGCTCGTTTGTTTTCCGGAAGAGCTTCTCACCAAAAACGTCTGCGCGACGTCTTCCCCACGCAGACTTGGGTTCATGTCTGCACACCTCTGCAGACCTCTTCTCACCTCCATCTCCAGCCGACACCACCTCCTCTGCCGACACCACCTCCTCCGCCGCCCACCTCCACTCCGCCACCATCTCCTCCGAGACACCACCTCCTCCGCCGCCCACCTCCACCCCCACTTTGAACAGACCGGAACCAACGACCTCCACCTCCGCCGCAATCATCATCATCATCATCATCGATCCCAAACAAAACCCCCACCAAAAACACACATACCTGAATCGATCTCTGCATCATCATCGAACAAAAACCCCAAATCGAGCAAAACCCCCAAATCGATCTCTGCTACACACCCCTCTCTGAAACCCTAATCGATCCCAAAACCCCCAAATCGAAACCCTAATCGGTGCGGCTCCCAAAACCCCCAAACCGAATCATCATCATCATCATCGATCGCGACGGGGTGGAAGGAGGAGGTGGGTGGTTGTTCGGTGGAGGAGGTGGAAGTGACGGGGTGGGTGGTTGTGGAGGTGGCAGCGAGGTGGTGACGGTGGTGGCGGTGGTGTCGTGGTGGCGGTGGTGAAAGCAGAGAGAGAGAGTGAAGAGTGTGTGTGTATTGTGTGTGTTTTTTTGTGTGAAGAGGTTTATCTAAAAACAAAAAAAAAAACAAACCCTCTTCTCCTTGCAGACTGCAGACATTTGGTCCACCTCTTCACCTGCAGATGTCTGCAGATGTGGTCCGCAGACTGCAGACATTTTCTCGCAGAAAAAACAAACACAATCATAGTTATTGTACCACGCCCCTGTAAGCTATGTATGAGATTTTGAAGTTGGTCAGTTGTATATTGATTATGTATAATGGCGTTGCGGTTCTCTATAAACTTAGGTATTAGACCACCCGTAACCGGGCATTTGTCAAACAAAATAATGCCAAAACACGCCCGAACACGCCCGGCCTCCGCCCCTAGGTGTTTTCCGGCGTTATTCGAGAAAAAAAGGGACGTTGGCGTGATTTGAAACACGCCGGAACTTCATTTGTTTGCCCAATAGAACCTTGCCATGTGTGTGTAATTAGTTTTAATTAAAAAAACAAAAGAAATAATATTTGTGTGTGTATAATTAGATTTTGGCAAAGGTTTTTTTTTTAAGGTTTAAGTTGCAGGTCCTTTGTGGGTGACAAAGGAAGAAGAAGGTGATAATTAGATTTTGCACATTCAGTCCATGCACTTTGATTGTATTTAAAAAAAAAGATTTAAACTTCAAAACCTTTAATATTTCAAGTTTCAAAAATGCTATATCAGTCTCTAAAGTTTTGTTTATTAAATGTCTGATTTGGATCTTCCATAAAACCAAAAATTTTGCAATGTATTTTTTTTTTTATTTTTTTCTGGTTTTTTTATTTCTAGTATTGTATTTTTTTTATATTTAATGAAGTATTTTAAGTTTTTAATTAAAAAAATAATTGTGTAATGATTGGAATGGGCGTTATTGGGCATTATTGATTATTCCAACTATGCCACTTTTGCAATAACGCCCAATAATATTCCCATACTGACTGGACTGCCACATGGCAGAAAACGCCCAGGGTAAGGGCATTATTCATCTAACGTGTGTTGCACATGACCATCACATTCCATCCATTAAACTTTGCTCTGTTTTTAAATAAAAAAATAAAATAAAAAAGAATCTACTGAAAAGTCGCTACAATCAAATTATTGTTAATAGTATATTTTCATAACCATCACATTCCACCAATTCTATACCCCACTCTTATATTTAAAAAAAAATTGTTAATAGTAGATTTTTCATACATAAAAAGTTACTATTCCTCCTCTGCCAAATTATTGTTAGTGTATAAAAACAAAAATAGTGGATAGAATGTGGTAGGTTTGTTAAAATAAGAGTTGAAATTTGAAGAGTATGATTTTTTTTTTAAATTATAGGGTAGAAAATAGAGGGGGATGTGAATATTTTTTAAAATTTACGATCACGTGGTAAGTTGAAATAAACTTACGATCGTGTAATAAGTTGAAATATTACTTTTAAATTTTGTTTCAGTTGTTTATTCAATTGTCAGTTTGTCACACATTTTTTATGTAGAAACTAGGAAGTAAAATAGAATTTCAAACTTTTACTGCTTGTCTACGATAGAAGAAACTACTTTTCATAGCACTTTAGCTTTCAGGGTTGCACATCGCATGTTTATTTGTACTTCACATTACATTATAAGGGTACGGGGAGTGGGCGGCAAACCACCATCGGCAAATGGGTTTGCCAAGCGGGAACACCACCGCCGACCCATTTTGCCGATCGGTAAGTTTGGTGATTCGGTGATGGGTTGCCGAAGCGGTGAAGGGAGGGAAGGAGAGAGAGGGGGTGTGTGTGGTGAGGTCCATGTCATCTCAACCAATCACACATTTTTCCTTTTTTTAAATAGTTTACCAATTCATGAAGTCTCTAACCATTGTCAACACTTTTGAGCATAGTTTAAACACTTTTCATTGAATGACATGTCACACTCTCATTGGTTGATTTTGAAGTTTACCACTTTCAAGTGTCTAACCACTCCCTACACCCTAAAGGTTGTGAACCCAAAAAAAGAGTGAGTGTGTAGTGCGGCACCTTATAATCGATTTTCTACTTTATCTCTATAATTACACTAAAAAGTAAAAACACTATTTTTTCTTTCTCTTTTTCAATTAAATAATACTTTTTATACTTTTATCATTATCTTTTCTCCCTCCTCCACTCACAACCATTTTAAAAAATTATTAAAAAATTATAGAGGGTGGAAAGTGACCCTCTAAATTTACTTATCAACACTAATATTTCCTCTCTCCTTACTCACAACCACTATACAATTTATAAATGATAAACTCACATAAATATAGAAGTTCCATTGTGAATGCTCTTAGAACAATTATTCTAAAGCCTTAGCTTTAGGCCCTCAACTACACTAGCCCCATTTTTAGTAAAAAAATGTATATGTTAATTGTTTCTTATAAGCACTTAGTAAATTACTAAACTGTTTCTTCTTAGATTTTTTATTAGGTGCTTATTTCTTATTATTTTGTATTTACGAAACTGTTTCTTTTTAGATTTTTTATTAGGTGCTTATTTCATATTATTTTGTATAGTAATTAGCCTGTCCTAACAACGGCACTTGGAAAAAAAGGGCCTTAAATCATCGTGATGTGCAAAACGAAATACATTATATTATATTATACATACACATACATTAAAACTAGAAGCTAATGAATAGTAATTCTAATATTATAATAATATATAGTTTTTTAATATTTTTATTATTTTAATATTATAATAGTAGCTATTTTCTTTTAACTTTAATCATTTTTTTAATGTCACGGATTGGGATAAACTTGGTGTCGACCGGTATCAAGCCAGTACTGGTATCGAAAATACTAGTACGGTCCTGTTCGGTATCGGTACATGAAGATAAAAACCGGCGCTAGTACGGAAAACGGAAAAAGTTGGTGCCGAATTGATATTGGAAATCTTTTCGTTCGGGAAATTCACTGCTGCTACCCGGTACCATTTGCTCATCCTTGATCACGGATACCGTACGAACAACAGCGGTATCGTGCAACTTTTTTTTGTTGATTTTTTTCAACTTTTTTTTCTTTTCTTAGTTTCAAGGGTAGGGATGAGCTCAGTGCCAACCGATACAGAATCGGTACTGATACCGAAAATACCGGTTACGGTACCGGTATATGAAGGTAAAAAACGGTAGTGAACCGGTACCAGGAACGTCAAAAGTCGGTACCGAATTGGTACTTAAGATCTTTCTGTTCGGCAAATTTGGTACCGGTATCGAGAACCATTTGCTCATCTCTGACCACGGGTTTCATACGAACAACATCGTTACCATACAACTTTTTTGGTTGATTTTCTTTCGGTTATCTTTTAGTGTTTTTTTCTACATTTTCTTTTTATTCTTGTCAGCAGTTCCGTTTGTAACGCGCTCGTAGTGATTTCAAATCACATGTAAACACAGACTAAATGATAAAAGAAATTCGCTGCAACGAGGCAAACTTCTTTAAACCTAGTGTATTTAAAAAAACAGAAATTTATCTATATAGGGACGAAAGACCCTAAAATAGTTGTGCAAACGATTGGCATGTATGCGTAAACTTTTCCAAGAGTTGAAACCAAATGTGAAATTTTGACTTACCAGTTCCTGGTAATTTAGTCGCTATTATTCAATATATGTATCATCTTTCATAATATGGTTCCATTTATATATCAATCTGATGTACTCCAGTGGTCCATCACTAATTTAAAAAAATATATCTATATATCAATCTACGTAGTGGAAGTATGTAAGATTACACGTCTTTGCAACCAAAAGTTATTAGAAAACTCATAGATACATTCTTATATCTCATCCATCATTTCTTATCTTTATTTTACTCACAAACACTTATTTATTATATTTCTCGTTTTTATACACTCGTAATAATTTAATGAAGGATGAATAGTAGCTTTTGATATATAAAAAGTTACTGTGGCGATTTTTTAAATTATAAAAATAAAGTGTAGATATAATGGTTCTGATGTTGAGTGAAAAATGATAAGTTTTAGACATTTACCTTAACTTTTAAAAATGGAAGGAGGTACGGATGCTCTCTAATAAGTTACATATATAGAAACGAGCCTATACAAAACCGATTCTATCCATTTTTCGAAGGTATTTAGCAATGTGTTGGTCTCAAAGAGAAACCGAAATCACTTTTTTTATAAACTTTAAGAGTTTCAAATAATGATCACGCGCAACTATCTAACTTGTTAAGACAATCGTGTGATGCTACCCTTGACGCCGCAATAGTTAAATCATTGCAAAGTTTGTTGACTTTAAAACTACACACCACACTATAGTAAGGTTCATCGACTTTAATTGCGAAGCAGCTACACACACAAGAGTTATGTATCTCAATTATAAAGGTTAAAGCTTCTAACTACACATAAGGTCTATAAACCTCAATTGTGAATGTCAAACTTCAACTACACACATAAGGTTCATAAACCTCAATTGTTGAGAACACTGTTACACACAATGTCACATAAACTTCATAGACCTCAATTGTGAAGGTCAAAGCCTTCAACTACACACGTATTCACTTGCGATTAATATTAACTGCCACGATATTCGGCTATCCAAATTGGAATTTATCACCCTATACCACGACACAAGGTAATACAAGTTTCATCTTTTAATGATGGTTATAATACAAGTTTGTATAAAGTTTTAGGTCAAAGTTCATCAATAACACATCTGTCAAATTCATGATTTTGTTATAAATTCAAAGCTGAACCTAAGTACATAACCAACAAGTTCTAAACATCCTATATAATGAATGATGATGTTTCTAAGCCTATGGATACATTAAACAATCTTAATTTCCAGAAATCACTCACTTGGGTTTGAAACTCACTTAAATATCCATAAACGGTAGATAGTTACAAGAAGCTTACCCAATGAATATTGTTACACAATCTAAAACAGGAAAGAAGCATCAACTAAAACACACTTCTACTCTAAATTCGTATAAAATGAACTATTCAAACCTCTAGTTTCACAATCACACATTCAAATCCGCTAAGTAGTTGGGACCCGAAAAAATATAATAGGGAATTCATACGCTGCTTTGTTTGCAAACCAGCCGATCCACGAGCTCTGGGTCACTTAGCCTACAGTACCTTATACGAAATCAACCCATCAATGGTCTCCACAACTAAAAGGTTCATCTTCACGAGCAACAACAAGTATGATCGGGTTTTAGAGCCTACATTCAGCACCATCATAATCTAACTTAGCAAAAGTTATAACAATTAGAAAAAAAAAAAAGAAACACACTTTGACCAGTTTTGTTTGAACAAGAAAGTATGTGTTATGCTGACCTAAATCGAGTGATGAAACTTCATCTTGGGTAAAGAAGTTGTGATTCTTGGTTTTCTGTTTAAGGTGCAAGTTCATCTTCTCCACAACAGCAAGCAAATCCTGTAAAAGGGTAGAATAAGAATCAGTAAATTTAATGTTAGTCAACTTGTGCGTAATGCATATCATAATATAATAAATTTAAAATATTTACCTCCCAAGATGCTAAGGATTTCATATATGAAGGAAGAGCTTCATAAGCATCTTTAGGTACCGTTATAAAAGACTTAAAATCTTCCAACTCGTCCCGTTTGTCTAATTGTTTACTTTCTTTTTCTGAGAAATCCATGGCTGGTTCATATAGCGGGTCCAACTCAATCTTATTGTAATCTGCAGGTTTGAGATGAAAACCATCCTTTAAGAAAAATGAAGAGAAAAAGCATATATGCATCATAGTCTGCAAAAGATATGATTTATGGACTTATTTGAGGGCCGCGTTCAAACAGGACCACTTTAAGTAGAGAACAAGAATCGCATAAATATTTGTAGGTAGGGCATGAAACTTAATCACATGTAGTGAGAGAGAAATATTAAAGCAATATGTACTAGTGCCTATACGGTTCTCGCAGTTCTCTATCTAAAATTGGTTATGATTTAAAAATCTCTTCTTAATGTGATCAATATGTACAGAGTACAGAGTACAGACCCTATTCTACTTAATGTTGGCCTTTTGATCACCATGCTATGCAGAACTGGACCTAATACATGAATCAAAGAAACCATTCATGTTGGTTTTCAATCATATCAACTAACCTCCAGATTGAATAGTGGCGATAGAAGCATCAGAAATGCCAAACTTCTGCAAGCTCAATGTATCATCAAATCTAAGGGACAGTTAAGAAATATAAAGAGAATCCGTACCAGTTGACATGTTTATTATATTCAGTAGATCTAGTCCTGATAATAAATAAGAATAATTTATAACAATTTCATACTTCATGAACTAAACTGTAGTTTAGGATACAAAGAGTCGTCGTCTTCCATTGTGTTCTTCAAATCCAAACTTGTATTTGGTTGTGAATCATTCATGTCCTCTTCAGGTTCATCAATTTCCAACCCTACAAAAGTATTGCTATTTGCTAGATTAATAACTTCAGAAATCAAACTAGTTTCATCAATTTGATTATCTAGTTCTTCATAAACAAAAATATCTACTCTACTATCCAATCAAACTAAACAAAACCGCGTACCAGCAACATATCCAAACGCAGAAAGTCTCTCCTCAAGCTCAACTACATCACTCTCATTCTTCTTATAAATCTCATTGCAGTGACCAAGCAACTCCTCAAACGACACCGTATCAAACGACATGGACTCAAGGAGGTTGAGATCGCTGGTAGCAGTTGATACACGGCGGTTCAGACATTGCACGAACGATAATGAAGCAGAATCTAAATAAAAGTAAAAAAAAAAACAAATTCATCAAAAAGAAAAAACTAGATCTAAAGCAGAAATTGTGCAAAACAAAAGCAAACAATTGAAATTATATCACCTAATGGAATCGAACAATAACGAAGCAGAATCTAGTTAAAACTAAAATTCATCACAAAAAAAAAAACCTAGATCTGGAGCAGCAAATGTGATTAACAAAATCGAACAAGTGCTATTATATTACTGAACTGAATCAGACAATAACGAAGCAAAATCTAATTAAACTAATAAATCTCACAAAAAAAAAAAAAAAAAAAAAAAAAAACTAGATCTGAAGTAGCAAATGCGATAAACAAAGGTGAACAAGTGCAATTAAATTACTAACGGAATCAGACGATAACAAAGCAGAATCTACTTAAAAGCAAAACTTATCACAAAAAAAAACCTAAAGGCTACAACTGAATTAGCAATTGCGATAAACAAAAGCAAACAAGTACAGCTACATTACCTAACGAAATCGGATGATAACAAAGCAGAATCTAGTAATCTATCCAAAATTATCACAAAAAACCTAGATCTGAAGTAGCAATTGTTGTTGGAACTAGTCAGTATCGAGTCATCAATAACGGTCACTTGACCGAGTTATTTCCCACGTTTATTTATTTCTTTCTTTTGTTGAGTCTGTTCCTGTTTTTAGGGCTAAGTAGTGGGTTGAACTTTTCTTTGTTTACGTTACATGTAAGCCTATTTAAAGGCATTTTCATTCTTCAATGAAGTATCAGAAATTAGTGAGTCATTGAGATAGCACTTGATTCCTTTCAAGTGGTATCAGAGCACAAATTCCTGAGTGTTAAGAAGCTAATTGGTGTCAAATGGGAAGTGAAGGGAGCTCGCAAGGCCTGATTGTCCCCAAGTTTGATGGGGATTATGATCACTGGAAGATGGTTATGGAGAATCTTCTCCGATCAAAGGAGCTTTGGCCAGCCATTGAGATTGGCTATACTGAACCACGAGCAGGAGAACAACAGACACCGATTCAAGCCAAACGATTGGAGGAGATGAAACTGCTGGATTTAAAGACTCTCAATTACTTGTTCTATTCAATTGATAAGAACATTCTCAAGACAATCACGCAGAAGGGTACTGCTAAGCAATTGTGGGAGTCCATGAAAGTGAAGTTTCAAGGTAATGAAAGGGTTAAGAAAGCACAGTTGCAGAGGCTGAGGAGAGAGTTCGAAACTCTCGAAATGAAGACCGGAGAGACGGTGACAGACTACTTTGGTAGAGTTATGAAAACGGCTAACAGTATGAGGAACAGTGGAGAAGATATGCCGGATACCAAGATAGTGGAAAAGGTACTTCGAACCCTTACCGAAAATTTTAACTTTGTTGTGTGCTCGATTGAAGAATCCAAGGATTTGGATACCATCTCGGTTGATGAGTTGCAAAGCTCATTACTTGTCCATGAGCAAAAGTTGTTAAGGAAAGTTCCAGAAGAACAGGCCCTAAAAGTAGATGATGCTGGTTCCGGACGAGGCAGAGGACGAGGTAGAGGAACGTCTGGCCAAGGTAGAGGACGGGCCGAGGTAGAGGTCGAGGTGAGTTTGATAACTCTGCTGTAGAGTGTTATAAGTGTCATCAAACTGGGCACTTTCAATACGAATGTCCCAATGGGATAAGGCTGCTAATTATGCAGAATTCGATGAGAATGAGGAGTTAGTTCTCATGGCTGCGGTGGAAGATGAAGTGGTCAAAGGAAATTGGTTTCTTGATTCTGCATGTTCGAATCATATGACTGGAAATCGAGGGTGGTTCGTGCACTTAGATGAAACCATTGCTCGAACAGTCAAGCTGGGAAATGATGTTCGGTTGGAGGTGAAAGGTATCAGGGATATTCGTCTTGAGGTAAATGGTATTAAGCAGATTATCACTCAAGTCTATTTTGTTCCAGCCCTCACCTCAAATTTGATCAGTCTCGGTCAGCTTCAAGAGAAGGGAGTTAAGGTTGTTATTGAAAAGGGAGAGTGCAATGTGTATCATCCTCAGAAAGGTTTGATTATTAATACGAAAATGAGTAAGAATAGAATGTTTATTGTTGAAGGAAGAATGAAGACGTTGGAAACACATTGCTTGCAAGTCAGTAATGATAATGATACAAACATGTGGCACCGGAGGTTTGCACATGTTAATCATAAAGCCATAAGAACTATGCAATACAAGAGAATGGTAAGGGGGCTGCCCCAAGTGTGTGGAAAAACTACGGTATGCGTGACATGCAATAAAGGGAAGCAACAACGTGAAGCAATTCCAAGATCAAGTCATTGGCGGGCAACTGAGAAACTCCAACTGATTCACACTGATTTATGTGGACCAATCAGACCCACATCACTAAGCGGCAAGAGGTATGTTCTCGTGTTCATAGATGATTTTACACGAAAGACGTGGGTATACTTTTTGAGTAATAAGGGTGAATGCTTTGAAAGCTTTTGTCATTTTAAAGCTATGATTGAGACAGAAGTAGGAGGAAACATCAAATGTCTCAGGAGTGATAGAGGGGGGGAATTTACCTCTCAATCATTCAATGATTTTTGTGATCATAATGGCATAAAGCGACAGTTAACGGTTGCCTACACCCCACAGCAAAATGGGGTGGCAGAACGCCGTAACAGAACTCTCATGAATATGGTAAGGTGCTTGTTGGTTGAAAAGAATATGCCACGGTATTTCTGGCCTGAAGCTACAAAGTGGGCATGCCATGTTTTAAATCGGTGTGTTACTCACGCGCTGGATAATTGTGTTCCGGAGGAGTTATGGACAGGTGTGAAACCAAACGCGGACTACTTCAGAGTTTTTGGTTGTGTAGGACATGTTCATGTTCCTGCACAACTGAGAACGAAGCTTGATAATCGTAGTTACAAATGTGTCTTACTTGGTATAAGTACCGAGTCAAAAGCCTATCGACTCTATGATCCAACCCAGCAGAAAATTGTTATCAGTCGTGAAGTTGTATTTGAAGAAGATAAAGAATGGGAATGGGATAAGAAAGAAGTTGGTGAGCAAGAATTGATTATTGATGAAGATGATGTACCAAAGCAGACTATAGTAGAAAGTCATGATGATACACAGTCAAATGTACCAGATCCTGAGCCGTCGCCAAATTCATATGTGACTTCAGACACGTCCACTGAAGTTACAAATTTTGAAGAACCTCAAAGTGATGAGGCAGCAGCTGAAACGTCTACTCGAGTCAGAAAACCTCAAAGTTAGATGAATGATTATGTCAGTGGGGAAGAACTTCCTGATGAAGATGAAGCTGGGTTTGCTTTGTATAGTTGTCTAGAAGATCCAACAACTTTTGAAGAGGCGAAACAAGAAGATAAGTGGGTAAAGACTATGGAAGCTGAGATTAATGCAATCAATCAAAACAAAACATGGGAGCTTGTGGAGTTACCGGCTGGGGTCAATCCAATTGGTGTGAAGTGGGTTTATAAGACGAAACGTAATGAAGAAGGAAAAGTGGACAAGTATAAAGCGCGGCTGGTCGTGAAGGGTTATGCACAGAAAAGGGGGATTGACTATGAGGAGGTCTTTGCTCCCGTAGCTCGATGGGATACTATTCGAACTTTGCTTGCCATTTCTGCTCAACGCAACTGGAAGGTTTTCCAGTTAGATGTAAAGAGTGCGTTTTTGCATGGGGAACTAAAAGAGGTTGTATATGTTGAACAACCCCAAGGGTTCACTAAAAAGGGGGAAGAAGATAAGGTTTACAGGCTGAAACGGGCCTTGTATGGTCTGAAACAAGCTCCAAGAGCTTGGTTTCAGCGCAATGAAGGGTATTTCAAGAGTGAAGGGTTCAAACAAAGTCACTATGATCATACATTGTTTGTCAAAAGAAGCAGTGATAAGATTATAGTGGTTAGTTTGTATGTGGATGATTTGATTTTTGCTGGGAACGATGAGAAGATTTGTGAAGAATTCAAGCACTCCATGAAGAAAGAATTCGATATGACAGATCTTGGTTTGATGCGATTTTTTCTTGGGATTGAGGTACAACAAAAGGAGTCTGGAATTTACTTGTGTCAAAGAAAATATGCGCAGGAAGTGTTAGAGAAGTTTGGGATGTGGGAAAGTAATGCAGTAGTGAATCCAATTGTTCCTGGCACTATTCTGACCAAGGCGGGAGTAGGGGAGGATGCTGATTCAGCAAGCTACAAACAGTTAATAGGTAGCTTGATGTACATCACTGTTACTAGGCCGGATATGATGTATTCAGTATGTCTGTTATCGAGGTTTATGGCACAACCTAAGAAGGAACATATGGATGCAGCTAAGAGGGTGCTAAGGTACTTAAAAGGCACATACAACTTTGGTTTGTTTTATAAAAGAGGATCAGGAATGAAGCTTAAAGTCTATACCGACAGTGATTATGCTAGAGATACGGAAGATCGAAAATGTACATCAGGTTATGTATGCATGTTGAGCAACGCGGCAATATGTTGGAGTTCTAGAAAACAAGGGATTGTCACTCTATCATCTACAGAAGCTGAATAGGTGGCTGCTACGGCTTGTGCTTGTCACTGTATGTGGTTGAAAGGGGTGCTTGCAGATCTTGGTGAGGAGGAAATTGGAATTCTCGAGGTAAACTGTGATAACACCTCAACAATTAAGTTGTCCTTGAATCCGGTTATGCACCGAAGAACGAAACATATTGAAGTCAGATTTCACTATCTGAGGGAGCTTGTAGCTAAAAATGAGATGAAGTTGGTTTATTGCAAGACAGAAGAACAAGTTGCTGATGTTATGACCAAGCCAGTGAAGGTGGGGACTTTTTGGTTCATGAGACAGCTGCTGGGAGTAGTGGAAATAAACTGAAGATGAGAAGACACTTCAGTTTAGGGGAGGATATGTTGGAACTAGTCAGTATCGAGTCATCAATAACGGTCACTTGACCGAGTTATTCCCACGTTTATTTATTTCTTTCTTTTGTTGAGTCTGTTCCTGTTTTTAGGGCTAAGTAGTGGGTTGAACTTTTCTTTGTTTACGTTACATGTAAGCCTATTTAAAGGCATTTTCATTCTTCAATGAAGTATCAGAAATTAGTGAGTCATTGAGATAGCACTTGATTCCTTTCAATTGTGATAAACAAAAGCAAACAAGTGTGAGTACAATACCAAAAGAAATCGCACTATAACGAAGCAGAATCTAGTTAAAACCAGAAATTATCACAAAAAACCTAGATCTGAAGTAGCAATTGTGATAATAAAAAACGAACAAGTTCGATTACAATACCGAACGAAATCGCACTATAACGAAGCAGAATCTAGTTAAAACTAAAATTCATAGAAACCTCGATCTGAAGTAGTAATTGAGATAAACAAAACGGAATCGGACGATAACGAAGCAGAAACTAGTTAAAAGTGAAACTCATAACAATAAAAAAACCTAGATCTGAAGCAGAAATTGTGAAAAACATAAGAGAAAAAGTGCAATTGTATTACCGAACGGAATCGCACGGCGGTTGACGGATTGAAGAAGAGCGCCGGAGCTGGATTCCAGGTGGTTGCAGAACCGACCTACGCCGTTGCGGAACTGTGTGATTGAATTCTCCATCAGCTTCTTCTTCTGTCAAATTCATTAACAGGTCAAATCAAACAAAATCAGTGTAACTCAAAACCCTAAGAGGTTGAAGAAAGGGGACCGCAAGGTTGAACGAAAGAAAAAGATGGAGCATCGATGCAGGTTAAAATTAAAGTTACCTGTGGAGAATCGCTGCTGTGGAGATCTCGACGGAGGTGGGGAAGAAACGACGGAGCGTCGCTGGGAGATCTCGACGGAGGTGCGGCTGCGGAGATGCAATGGAGCGTCGCTTGTGATTTTTATTGGCGGGAAGATGAAAAAAATGAGAAAGAAGTATGAATATAATGTTGTGTATGTTACAATAGTCATACAAAGCGCCTGTAGCTCAGTGGATAGAGCGTCTGTTTCCTAAGCAGAAGGTCGTAGGTTCGACCCCTACCTGGCGCGTTATTTTTTATTTTATGCTTATATATGTATGGTTCACATTATTTTGTTCATAGCACTTCGGTTAAACATCGAGTAAACTCCGTCACTCAAAATTTCCAATGATTGTTAAGCTTTGTAACGCCCCATTTGTGCCTCACAACGTGTGGTCTAATTAGTGGGATTTCACACGTGTTGTGGCGGGCATTCTTACTTTTTACATCTATCTCCCATGTGTTGTGGCAGACATTCTTCTGACATTTCATGCGTGTTGTGCGGACATTCTTACTTTTCACATTTCTTTTTCCATACTAGTGGGATTTCTATGTGTCTTGTGGCGGGCATTTGGTATCTGATCAGTTTGGTGTAACACCGGCAAGAGGATATGAAAACTAACATAGGTTGGATTCGTCGCGGTAAATAACAAAAATTCACCTTTTAACGATACGTCATGCAGTATATTTGGAATTTTATAAAGCATTATACTATTAAAAGTAAGATAAAAATACGTCACGCGAGATATCTCGAATTTTGTAAAGCATTATATTATTAAAAGTAAGTTAAAAACACGTCATGCGAGACATTTGGAATTTTATAAAACATTAAATTATATCATTCAGCAGAAGACTTCGCGGATTACCTATTTATTTAATATAATAAAATTCAAAATAAAAAACTAAACGTGACGCAACATTGATGATATGCACATTTGTGTGTTTGATCAATTGTAAATTGATATTCACAACTCATTTTTGAGTATAGTTTATATCAAAATGTAGATAAAATATGCATGCCGCAATGATGTGCTCGACGTTTCATAAAATGTTGTATTTTATAATTATAAAAAACAAAATATGCTCAAAAGTAATTAAAATATTGATATACATGGTTTATACATGTATTTTCCTCATATATCTCCATATTTTGTTTGGTCTTATTTGTAAAGTTCACTTGATTTTGATACTTACTTGATTATTTGATAAAATTGCATTTTTGTTAGTGAAATGAGAATATATGGGAATAAATCAAGGTTGTACTAAAGTCTGGATTAAAGCTAGAAGAAGAGTTAGAAGATTTTTATTGTCTCTGTTTTGGGATAAATGCATGCAATCCTCTTAAAGTTGCAGCAGTCTAACAGTCTTTTTTCTAAACCTAGATTGCAAAAGAACCGTGTGGAACTCAAGCTGTTCACACACAACAAAAAGATCATGCACGGGCTGCTACAAACACCATGCGTCACCCTAGCTTAGGGCTGGCAATTCTACATGAATACACGACACGAACCTACACGAAGTTAACAGGTATCGTGTATGGCCTTAACGGGTATCATGTACCAAACAGGTAGACACGAGATTACATGTTAATTTTAGCGTATAAACAGGTTAAATACCTGTTTACCTGTAAATACCTGTTAGTACACGATCATAAATTAAATTAAATAAAACTCATCAGCCATGTGCGTGTGTGTTCCTTAATTCCTTTCTATTTTCATTCCTCATTTAATTAAAAAAAATAAAACCCTAAACTCCCTCTGTAACTCTCAGATAGCATGTCGTGTTCGCGTTTTTGTTCGTGTTAACAGGTATTAACAGGTAATTTTCGTGTATAACAGTCGAACAGTCGTGTTAACAGGTATTAACAGGTAATTTTCGTGTATATCGTGTCGTGTTCGTGTTTGAAAAAAAGGACACGATAAGTTATCGTGTCATGTTCGTGTATGGAATTTCGTGTATCATGTCTTATCGTGTACGGGTATACACGATATGCCAGCCCTACGGCCTAGCTGCAAAAGGACCATGCGAAATGCAAGCAACCTGAATGTGACAACTCGAGTTTCCAAGGTTTCTCCTTTATGCATTACTTGTTACATACTGTCTTTTGTGGTTCGTTGCATTGAAACTATGTATCGTGATTAGTTCATAAGTTGTTTATGTGGACTTATGTTAGTGTTATTTAATATAGTAGTGAATAATTTAATTTAGAACTTGTGGAAAAATGTTGGAGCCTTGGCCGAAAACACCCCCTCACGAAAACACCTTAGTGTTTTCGTCACCCACTCCTTGGCGAAAACCCTTAGTGTTTTCGTCAACTAACTGGCCGGCGAAATCTAGTGGGCCTTAGGCCCAATATCGATCAGTTTTAATATTTTGTTCACAGCCTTTACGCGAAAGTTAATCGGCAAACCCTAATCACCTCTCCCTCTCTCTCTCTCGCTTTTCTTTGAACCCGACGGCTGCCCTCCTCTCATTCGAAGTCAGATTCCCCCTGGTTTGATCATTCTTTGTTCGGTTAGTGTTTTCCACATTTAATTTAACTTTAGTTCTAAATGGATGTTTATGATGTTCTGATTTCGATATGCATGACATGATCAGTTATATTATTGTATGCGAAACCTGATGTTGATCTACGGTTCTAGGGTTGATATGATTGAATGATTAATCTTGAATGATATGAATGTGATCAGGATCTGAAAGCATGTTAACTTACTAATAGTGTTTGATTAGGTGATATGTTAATCGATTTGATGAATGCATAAACTAGGGTTCCTAATAAATGTTAAGTACTGTGATACGGTTGTTATGATGACTAGTAGTATTAACGAGTGCATGAATTGTCATGTTCGGTCTGGTTGAATGATTGTATGATGAAGTCGATGTAACTGCTAGATGATCATTAGGATTTCTGTGTGATTCGTAACTGTTGATGATGAAAACCCTACTTCACGAAATCACCAACCAGATGAAAACCCTTATCCAACGAAATCAAGGACCAAACGAAAACACAGGACCAGACGAAAACACTAGTGTTTTCGTCACACCTTAAGCTCAACGAAAACCCTTGGGATTTCGTCGCCTAGGGGTTTTCGTCCATAGTGATTTCGTCCCAGGTGTTTTCGCCACAAGGTGATTTCGTCGTATGTTTTGATACAGTAAACTCTGTTAGAATAAATATGTTAACTCCGTCAAGATTAGTAACTCTGTTAAGTTTAACCCTGTTAGTTTATTAACTCTGTTAGTTTATTAACTCGATTAGTTTATTAATGCTGTTAAGTATGTTAATTATGTTTGGTCTGTTAACCTTGTTAAGTATATTAACTCTGTTAAGCCTGTTAACTCTGTCAAGTATGTTAATGGATAACCATGTTAGAATAAACTGTGAAAGACATTTATGTGAAGCATGAATTGCATGAATTTGATTAACTGCTTACGTGATACATGATGTTAACTGCCAAGCACACTATGTGACATTAGATTTGCGTGCGAGTCATTACGAACGAAAACTAATTGTGTATACGTGCGTACTATAGGCCTTGACTGATTATTTGTGATCGCGTAATTTAGCATACCGAGCAAACTGAGGTGAGTTCACACTTTCCACAAGGCATGGGATTCCCAAGGGTTGGGAATGGGTAAAGGATTTAAACTGAAACTGCGTGATCTCCTGGTTTGGGACACGTACACACCCTCTTTATTGAAGGGTGACAACACGTGATAAGAATATAATCGGAACCTGCGTAATCTCCTGGTTTGGGGATTACGTACACACCCTCTTTACTGAAGGGTGACAACACGGATACTAGACCAAAACTCTCTATCATGAAGTCCCTCCTTTTATATCGACTTAATCGCCGGGCCAATGGCGAGCGGGTCATTAGTTAGATAGCGCTATTTAGGTTTGACAAGCCTCACACCGTGCCGCAGAGGACGGGCGTGAACTAATGGATCTGGGCACTAGTCAATGATGATAGACATTGACGTCAGGGCACCAACTTACTTTAGTCAGTGGTCGATATGGTAAACGGGTCTAGTGGTTCACATGGGGAAGCCCCCACAGATTATGGATATGTTTGGTAAACTGGTTAACTTACGACTTACAAATGAACTTCTGGTTTTTTAAACAACTTAACAATGAACACCAACTGTGAACTCGCTCAACTTTGTTGTTGACTTGTTGTTACATGCCTTGCAGGTCGTTAGGTACTTCTGGAGCTTGCACGAGGAGGCGTGGTCGTTGTGGGACAT
>JARYGA010036995.1:0-27394 GCA_030545235.1 Helianthus tuberosus
GGGTCAAGTTACAAGGAATCACAAGACAAGTCTGATGGTTTTTATACACCTGCTTTATGAAACTCATAACAAAATGTAATATGCTTCCGCTGGATAATAGATTTTTTATTGTAAAACTTATTTTAATAAATGAAAGTTTTATTTGAAATATCCTTATAAGTTCAATGTGATTGGTGGCTAGATCCTGGTACGTCACATGCCTCGCGGGATTTCCCGCATGTGGTATTTTGGGGGTGTGACAGTTTGGTATCAGAGCCATTGGTTATAGTGAACTAGGTTTTAAAAATGTTTTTATAAAACCAGACTATAACCGAACAGTTCTGAACACGTGAATACGACCATGACACTCAGCTCCAGATTGCAAGGTTCGTCTTTTCATCTGTGGAATACATTACATGAGTAGTGTACATTTGTTTATGATGTAGCATACAAACACACACTCGTCACTATATCATGATTACACAAATTGCTTGCATACATCATGATGCGTGGTAGCATGTCATAGTCCTTAGATTCTTGTGAACTTATCATTTTGATAACCTCTGTTTGGCATTCGAGTTTAAGGAACCATTTGACACGAGTTAGGAGGAACTGAGATGAGCATGCAAATCGTAATATTATTTTGGGTGCACACATAATAATAATGTGGGGTGCATGCGAGTCCCAGTGAGGCTTAACAAGTGAAAAAGGGGTTCTGTTCCGTTATTTGATCAACGTGAAACACAACAGTCTATAGGAGTCATAGCAGTGATTGTCCCCTACTTGAACATGATCTTTTCACTTCTCACTGAATCCTTGTGAATCTCGAAGCTATCGAGTATTACCTGAACACCCATCTGAACGCCTAGCGAACTGTGTAGAACGTTAGGTGCCTATATGAACGTCCCTGAGTTGGATGCCACAGCATTGAATGATTTGTATATACCTTTCTCAATTACCTTCGTTTACTGGAACTCAACGTATTGACGCCTTAGATCCCGAAGTGCGATCACTTCTGCAACACTCTAGCAACACTCTAGCAACATACCGTGTATTACTCAATCAACTTGCAAGATTGATGGGCAAGAGAATGAGCATAGTACCTCACCGATCTCAGTATTAGGATGACCCTGATCACCGGCAACGAACACCGGCAAATTAACTTCAATCAAATTCTTAACCCTAGTCAGCGACTCATGGGAGTCAACTCTTACGAATCAATCGGGACATAAGCGATGACAACTGAATATAGTGAGGGATGTGTGACTACCAACACAGTGATTAGCGCTTTAGGACGTGGCATAGAATGTGAAAAGATGGACTTGGTTGGTGAAAGATCATAGGGCTCTGTTTCAAGCAACGACATTAGAGGCAACAGTCATGGCAACATCAAGGTACTTGTAATCGTAGCCTACAGTATGGAAATGAAGGTGCCTACGGCATGGATCGCCGTTGATAATTCAAGATGACAACAACCAAGGGGATGACGAAAGTACTGGAAATCCTTGTAACGAAACAACAACACTGGAAATGATGTTCATGGAAGGGCATTTAGGACTGGCATGGGCAACACCAAGATGATAGCAACACGGTGGCCTGCACGTTCTTGGTAACTACTCACTTCGTCTCTGTTCTGTTTATCCCTGATGTTTCTTGAAACCGAACCTGTTGAGGAATCGGCTGATGGCAAGTCAGATGAAACCTCATATGGATGCAAACTCGACCTTGTGGGTCAAGTGTTTGACATAGACCTTTCTTTTGCTATGCCTGATAGTCTCGATGCAGTAGTTAGTATGGATTGGTTATCCAGATGTTGCGCAGATACACCTGGTCAGGAGAAGATTTTGCGTACCCCTTTCTCCCTAGTGGAGAATTGTTATCTGTTCTAAAGCATCAGAGTGGCGCAAAGGGTAACATCATTTCAGTAATGAGAGCCCGGAAGTGTCTACGGAGGGGTTTCCCCGCTATGTTAGCTACCGTTACTGATGTTAAGGCTAAGGAAAAGAGGAATGAGGATCTACCAATTGTTCATGATTTCTCCCTATGTGCTATCAACAGAACTATCAGGTTTACCTTCACATCGTCAGGTGGAATATAAGATCGGTATCATGTTAGAAGCAACCCTTATTATTAGTACTTCTTATCGTCTTGCACCAGGAGGGTAGCAAGAACTGTCTACTCAACTACGGGAGCTGTTGGACAGGAGTTTTATCGGACCTAGTTTTTTTCTTTGGGGAGCCCCAGTTATATCCGTGAAGATAAGCCTTTTCGTATGTGTACTGATTATTGAGAACTTAACAAGGTAACAGTTAAGAACCGCTTGCCTCGACCATGTATTGACAACCTGTCGACCAGTTGCGAGGGACAAGCTTCCATTCGAGGATTGACTAACGAAGGAACTATCATCAGATGGAAGTCCAAGGGGAGAATGCTCTTAGCACGGCATATCGAATGCAATGCGTCCATTTCGACTTTGTGCACCATGATCATTGAGTTGATCAACACACCAGCAGCTTTATGGACCACAAGAATCGACCGTGTTTGTTGATGATGTTTTGAATCATTACCAGGAGTAAGGAACAACATGGGCAGCGTACGTATTCTATTCTAGAGCTCCTGAGGGAGGAGCCACTCCACGCGAAGTCTTGTTAAAAGGTAACTTCTGGATTCGAGAGGTACATTTTTGGTCATATAAACAACGAAGTGGGAATACATGTGGATCTCGCTAAGATCCATTTTGTTAGAAACTGATCGACACCAAAGATCCCTTCGAGGATACAACAATTTCTTGGCCTCACTTGATATTATCGCAGATTCATCACATGATTTTCGAAGATCGCGCAGCTTAAATCTCTTTAGCACAGAAGGGTGTTGTGTTCGTGGGAGACAAAACAGGAGAACGTCTTTTCAGCTTCTGAGATTCAACTCTGCAATGTACTGAGCATCGTCTCTACCCGAGGGTACGGGTGATCTAGTGGTATACCATGATGGTTCGAATCAGAGTCCCAGTCACACGCCAATGCTACAGGAGAAGGTGATGACTTACGTAGCGGATTTGCGAAGGGGAATTGCACGAGTCACAGCCTGCGGTGGAAACCGTGGACTTTGGATTTAAGTTGGAGGCATTACTTGGATGGTACCAAAAGCACTACTTAGACCGATCACAAGGGCCTCCCGTGTACCCTTGTTTCGAAGAAGCTAAACATGTAATGCCATCGCTGGATGGAACTTTTGAAGGATTACGACTGTGAAACCTGAACGTGCACGAGCTTTACAACTCACTATCGACTCTAATCTACCTGATCAGACTCGCTCTGTTCAAACTGGAGAACTGAAGGAAGAGGATTTTCAAGTTGAACCCATGCGGGGCATGGTGAAGCAACCTTTGGCAGGTCGGACGATATTCGCTACCCCATGGAACGAATGTGGATCTCATTATACGGCAACTGTAGGGAATTTGTGTTGAGCGAAGCACACCGGCCTCGATACTCTAGTCGTCTGGGTTTTGATGAGAGATGTTAGGATCTATAAATCTTGTACTGGTGGTCGGGCATGAAGGCCCACTTGGCAATTTATGTGAATGATGTTTGACTTGTGAGAAAGTCAAGGTGGTGTATTAGCAACAAGAAACATCAAAACGGAAGCAATATCACCTGGGTGATCGCTGATTGTCCCACGTTACCAGCACACTTTCTTACAATCAAGGAAGCTGACGAGTCTTCACAGCTGTGAATGTTCCTCTGAGAGAGGCAGCTTTTAGGCACGAGGTGCCAACTCCTGTTACTTCTGGTTTTGATCTATACCTGATTTATGACATGCACTACATAACACTCTTGGCTCACGTTTAGACATGAGCATTACTTAGCACCATAGGACAATGGTCAAAGTAAACGAGCATGTGTGTGATGGACTCAGTAAAAATTGGAAGGACACCTACCTTTGGATGAGTTTTACTGCAACAGTTACCCTTCTAGTATTCAGACAACTCTGTTTGAGGCATCGCATGGACAGTAACGCTAATCTCCTTGTTGGATTAAGGTAGGTGACAACCTAATCACAGGTCCTGGAATTGTACTCGAAACTCTTGGGAAGATTGCTTGGACCGAAAATTGTTTGACAGCAACACGTGGCTGTCATGAAAGTTGATAAGCTTAGGAAACACTGGGAGTTCGCTGTAGGCGATCGTATCATGTTGAAAGTCTCACCCTGGGAGGGCGTGGTACGCTTGGGAAGCGTGACAAGCTTAATTTACGTTACGTTGAGTTATTCAGAATTCTGTGAAGAATCGGTCACGTCGCCTACAAACTCGAGTTACCCGACGAATTGGGTAACGTACATGATGTCATTTATGTCTCGAATCTAAGGCGGTGTTTGTCCGACGAAACGCTTGTGACGCCCATGTTAGAGTCTGAGGTTAATGACAAGTTGTAGTTGTTGAGGAATCTACTGAAATCATGGACCAGGACGTCAAAGTTCGTTAGCATAGTTGAATTCCAATCGAGAGAATTCGTTGGAACTCAAGACGTGGACCGGAGTTCACGTAGGAACGTAAAGAATAGACGACGCTCTAGTATCCTCGATTGTTCAAACGGTTGAAGCAACTTCTGATGTCACTAGCGAATTTCGGGAAGAAATCCCCTTTCAAGTTCGGGATGATGTGGTAACCGCGGAAAATTCACAGTCATCCCGATCTAACACCTCGCCGCTTTTGGATTACTTTTGGTTTACTTATCAAATTTCAGGACGAAATTTCTTTCAAGTTGGGGATGATGTGACAACCTGAATAAGTAAGGTTAGCACTACTTGAAATTCCACAAACCTTTAGCGTGTGTCTCTGTGTTTAATTACCTATCTCGTGCACTATTAAATGTTTATGTGTGTATGTTTACAAGAAACCGTGATACGTTTAATTGTGTAGTTTAGTAAATTTAGGAAACTAATTAAATTGGGTCGCGAAATTACTCGACACTTGTGGGCCGCGAGTTTACTTGAGCCCAACCCGAGCACACATATACGTTTAATTATATCACACTTGGGCATGGACTTAGTAAAGCCCAAATGGAGTTTAGAGTGGGCCGGCCATCATAGACAGCGTATATACGCATGCACACAAGTAGGTTAGGGTGGTTTTTATCATTAAGCACTCACAAAAATTACTAGCAACCCTAATCACCTCTTTTCTCCTCCTTGGAACTCGTCGGCAGCCCCTTTTGGCCGAAGCCCTCATCATCGTCGATCTCTAGGTTAGTGTATGATCTATATTACTAGACTTCATTCCTTGCTAACTTGGATTGCATGATATTATAATTGTTTGGTTGATTGTTAGTGCATAGGATTTGAATGTCGATGAACTGTTTGATCCATGTTACATGATGTTGAACAAGTTCATAACAACTAACTAACTGCTAGAAGGGGGTTATATGATATTGACTCATGTTGATCTAGTAATGCTTCTTTTGGGTAGACTTTTGATAGCTTTGGATGCTAACAAGTAGTGATTATGCATTGTGTTGTTAAACCTAGGGTTAAATGATGTCAGCGATTATTAGGGTTAGAATGAACCTGAATGATAATTGTTCCCCAACGAAAAACCATAGAACTTTCGTCGAACATTACTAGCCGACGAAAGATAGGTGTTTCGCCACCTATAATTCTGATGAAAGACAGGTGTTTCGCCACCTGTAATCCCGACGAAAAATAGGTGTTTCGTCACCTGTGATTGTTTGTCGAGGATTCATGGTCATAACAGTTTATGCCGTGTATGATGTGTAATGCTAAATGAAACTGTATGATGAGTATGTTGATAATTGCATGTGTTGTAAAGAGGGTATAACATTAACCATGAATGGGATACCTGGATTGTCGAGGGTGGGCAGTAAACCATCTGTTATGTGTGTTATGTGCTTGAAGTGGTTAATACCTGTTATGCTATATGCACACTATGAACGTATGTGAATAACGTGAATAAGAACTGATTACGTGTACATGAACACCATAGGACTTGACTGGTTAAGTGCGTGTGTATCTTGTAAACATGAGATCATGGGGTGAATCTGCATTTGGAATCGTATGCATGCTAAGTGAATACCTGATGATATTGGACTGATGTGTGGACTATTAGGGCTTGAATTATATGTGTGCTACTTGTGCATAAATTGTGTGGTATGTGAACAAGCGATACGTGAATTAACTGTATGTGAAATATGTGGTTTATGTGCACGTGAAACTGATTGTTATCGGTAACCATGCTAGGACGTATTTGATCAACTGTTAAACAGGTAACTAATCTTACCGAGCAAACCAAGGTGAGTTCACTTCTCTTAAAACAAGCATGCGTCCGGTGGGGACAATCGAACTGACAAAACTTGTAAACGGATATTTGTAAACCCATATCCTTGTAGGGGATATGAGGCGGTTTTCAAATACCCACATCCTTGCAGGGGATGTGAGGCGGATTTCACATACGCATATCCTTGCAGGGGTTATGCAACGGTTTTCAGTAAACGTTAATGTTGGATAATACACTCACTCTCTATCACTTAAGTCCCATCATACTACCGGGTTGTTGCTTGTATGGCAACGGGGTTATTAGTTGATAGCGCTATTAGGTTTGGTACCCTCACGACGTACCTGGATAGGACGGGCGTGAACTAATAACTATAAATCATGACCAACGTTTGATAGAGCATTGAAGAAGGGCAAAAAGGGTCATCTGCGGTATCGAGTTATTATCAACATAACATGAATCAATAATCGGTAACGAACGGTTTAACAAATCAGTGAACTCACCAGCGTCGTCTGATACACGTTTTTCTGCATGCTTACAGGCTTTTAGGTACATGTTGTTGGAACTTGCTGTATGGGATGCTGGAGTGGTCATGGGTCAAGTTACAAGGAATCACAAGACAAGTCTGATGGTTTTTATACACCTGCTTTATGAAACTCATAACAAAATGTAATATACTTCCGCTGGATAATAAATTTTGTATTATAACACTTATTTTAATAAATGAAAATTTTATTTGAAATATCCTTATAAGTTCAATGTGATTGGTGGCTAGATCCTGGTACGTCATGTCACACCCTCAAAATCCACACGCGGAATACTACCGCGAGGCGTGTGACTAACCAGGATCCAGCCACAAATTATTTTGAACCGTTTAGTTATTATTACAAATAATGGTATAATTAGCGACCAATTTTAAATTTTCTAAACATAGTTTAAGTTTGCAGCGGAAGGGAAAAGAGAACATATCGTAATTTAAAACCACAAGTTTATTAATTATGAACGTACAAGCCATGCACTCCAGCCGATTGCAATGTCCGTCCTAATCTGTATCGAGCAACCTGCAAAGCATGCAGTAGGGTATCAACATAAAGTTGGCGAGTTCACGAGTTGTCCAGTTTTAGTTTTTGAAAACGTAAGTTGTTTAGATAAAACATTTATAATCACGTCATGGGGAGCTACCCCATATGAAGGCTACTAAATTGGCGTTACCGAAACTATTGATGAGAAGATTTTGTGCCCCGAGTCAATGTCTATCGTCATTGACCAAGATGCAAGGTATACTAGTTCACGCCCGATCTCCCCCGGTCACGGTGTGAGGTTGTCAAACCTAATAGCGCTATCAACTAATAACCCGTTCGCCCCCGGTGATTAATCGGTACTGTAAGCAGGGACTTTATATGTAGAGATTCGTTTAGTTTTGCTAGTTGTGATTTATAAATAATATCCAAACGCATTTTCCCCCGGAAATAGTAATTTAAAAGTATCCATTCGCATTTTCCCCCGGAAATAGTAGTTTGAAAGCATTCTTTAGTTTGTTCGTGTCCCTCCCTGGGACGCATGCTTTTAATGTGTGAACTCACCTTGGTTTGCTCGGCAGACAATTTACTTGTGTTAGGTTGGTCAACCATACCCTATTATGGTTTATAAATATTTATTAGGTTCGTTTGCAAGTAACGTCACGTATAAATTACTCGTATCTAACACTTAGCACGAAATCCATATTTCATATAATACACACACTTTGCATAATGTACAGTAATGGTAACACGTATCATACCAGCATATATGTTGTTGGGCCTATCCTAATGCATGAACAATTAATCAACAGCAGTTAGACACCAACAGTTAAACAGCATTAGTACACAGTCCATAACACTCGTTTGTGCGGCCCAATAACCAAGCGGAGTAGTCCAGTCGAAACTAGGTAGTCTCGACTCTAGACTATGAGGTCTAGAGTCGCAACCTAGCGTTTTCAAGTCGCAATTGAAGATTTCGGGTAGTGCATACTCGAGTCGAGACCCTGAGGTCTCGGGTCCGGTCTCGAGTCGAGATCAGGAGATCTCGAGTCGCAAGCTAGCTGGTCTCGAGTCTCCTGATGTGCATGCCCTGGTTTCGAGTGGTCACTAAGTGGTCTCGAGTCGAAACTATAAGGTCTCGACTTGCAAACTTATGCAGATGCTTCTAGAATCCCCCGAAGGGTACTATTTAATCAGGTTTCATAAGCACGTACTATCCAATCAAATTTTATTAACATGTTCCATATGCTGTACCCTCCTAAATTCAGATCAAACCAACATATTTCAAATATTTCAATCATTAATCAAATGGTTCATCATGCTCCTATTTCAAAACGAATCTAATCCAATCATCTTCTAACACTGTTTTATCAATCCATATGAACAATTCATAATATTCATAATAGATTTGTTGTTTTGAGCATCTCAATATTGCTATTTCAACAGTTTGCATATTATCACAAAAAGGAAGAGCATCATGTACATAAACATCAAGTAATGACTAGTGCCCACCATAATCATCAAAAATCCTAGTTTAAATCACACATTATCAAGCTCGAAATCATCAAGACTCATCATACCATTACATATTCACAGCCATGATATTCATACAAAACTCAAGTTAATTTATCATACAATTTCTTTATCTTTAAACACTCAAACAGTATCCATTATTTAACACAAGGTTCATAGTAAACATATTTATCATACTGTATCCTAATTAAAAATTCTCATTTATTCAATCAGATCAATAACACCACCATGACTAAAAGTAATCAGCAAGCACATGCCCTTTTCTAAGTTAACAGTTTGTTACGAGAATCTCATCAAATCCTATTATCACTTTAAACATCAAACATGTAAAAGCATATACTTTTATTGCACCAATCCAAGTATTACAAAGAATGTATTCAAAACATATACTAACCGATCAGCTACGGGTCGAAAGAAGTGAAGGCTGCCACTGTTCCTTTCTGGACCAAGACCCAAATCGAAACAAAACAGGACTCGTCACTGGTGTAATCGCCGGCTCCGCCGGTCCCGTTACTGTTCGTTGCCATCATCATACATCAAACGAAATCATTTTCAACATCGACGCGAAGCAGAAGGGAAACAAGATGAAAAGAAACGGGGAGGGTTTTCTTATCGGTGAAACCCGTCGGAGTCAGAAGCACCACCGCCGCCGCCACGGCAAGACTCCGCCACCCACCGTCTTCACTGGTGCAATGGCCAGAATCAGAGGGGGGTTGAGGTGCTTCGTCAGACAGAAGGTTGGTCGCCGGAAGTCATGGCTCTGGTTACCGGAAATTGTGGTCGAGAGCGAGAGAGAGAGAGTATGGGGTGGCGGCTGATTCCTCTAAAGTGTGATTAGGGTTTTGGTTTTGAAGAAAATGAGATGGGGAGAGGTTTAGGGTGCTTAAATAATGTAGGTTTAGGTTTAGGGAGCGGGCTTGGGCCTAGCCCGAGTATGAGCCTGTTTAAACAACTACACGTCTCACCCAACCCGATTGGCCCGGTTATATTAACTTATTCATAAATAATCGAAACTTCCGTCGCGGATTAATATTTTGAGAAATAATGACGATAATAATAAATAAATAATAGTGAATACGAGCATTAATAAAATGCTCGTCTCTCGACAATCAGGATCAAGGGTTCGAGTTGTCACATTCTCCCCACGTTACTGGAATTTCGTCCTCGAAATTAGGCAAAAGTCCAACAATACGCCCTATATGTATACAAAGACTTCATTACTATACGTAGATAAAAGTAGTTTCACGAGAGTCCACAGAACGAACATGCAAGCCACATAGCACATATAGTCACGTATCACGCAAAAATCACATAGTATTAGATTCACAGAGTTGTACGTATCTCACACAGTACGGATTTTCACAAACTTAACTATATCATCCAAGAAACGTACAGGAAAACCTGAAGTGTCACACATCACATGCCTCGCGGGATTTCCCGCATGTGGTATTTTGGGGGTGTGACAATGAACGTTGACTTTCTTGAAACAACATACTTTTTTGACACCTAACTCAGTGGTCAGGGGGAGAACGAATGTATAGACACCCTGAGTTGGCTAACCCAACTTCCCACATCTAGAGAAGTAACAACAAAAAATCATTGCAGTACTACGGGTCTTTCAAACACAGCCACACAATCTGCGAAGCACAGTACTTATAGTCCTGAAACAATCCAGTTTCAGTCTCGGTTCGGTATAAAATATGGAGACGGGTGATTCGAGCCAAGAACAAACCATAAAGATAGAAATTTTAAGGATTGTAAAAAGGATAATTCATTGAAAGTGATGAACAAAATACAAAAAGATAATCATCCACCCCGGGTGAGCTCCCCCGGGGTGGTAGCTCACAAATGCACACCTCACAAATAAGGTGAAGTCCACAATTTAAAGACCCTGAGCCTTGTCCTCCAAGCAAGCCGCCCCTTGCTTGGAAAACCACCTAAAGACGCTATAATATCCAAACTATATAAAATAAGCTCACTACACCATACGAACAATAATATCGCTAATAAGGTCGCCATAATTAATAACATCATTCTCTAATTTGACCCAACAAGTACCACTGAAGAAAGTCCATCCAACGTGATACCTGAGGTAAGAATGTCACACCCCGATATTTCCACGTATTACCGGTGGGCCCGATGGGGAGTATCGTGACGTAGTTGATATCATCATAGTCAAACAACACAATTTTTAAATGCACAGCGGAAGCAAAAGATAGATTTATTTCAACCGAATAAATTGTAATATTAAGTATCACAAAATAGTTAAAACAGATCCACAGGCGGATCAAATAAAAAGGAAACGTAGTTCAACAGACTCAAAATGCATCCAAGCTTGCGAGACTCTTATTGATGCTAAGGAGAGGCCAGCCTATTACGCTTAGTACCTGCACTTAACCTTTTTGAGAAAATACGTCAGTTTACACTGGTAAATACAATTAACTGACTCATTTTGAAAAGGTTTAGAAAATTGATTTAAATGCACGAGGCACAAAATATTTTATAACTTGGGATAATTATTTATATATAAACTTGTAAAAGAATTACATGTTCGTTATGCGTTCAGTAGCACAGACTGACACTGGGTTAAAGATTAATAGACACACCACATGATATAGTCCCGCGGCGGGTTATTCCCGAAACCGGCGGTTATACCTTATTATTTATTTATGCACTGTCGGGTGTACGCCTACACCCCGTGCTTAGGTCGTGGCCATTTCGTAAAATGATGCCAAGGATATCTGGGACATGGTCATTAACCCCCCAAAGGCTTTAAGCAAACAAAATAATTTAAACGGGACATTTCAATAAATTAATCTTCATACAATTAAAAATTCAATGCCCGACCAAGCGGTATTTTATATACCGTTCCCCAAGCCCGTATAGGGAAAATAAGTTAAAAGTATTTACCTTTGCAAGTATTAATCACAAACAGCAAATGCACGTAGCTTTTACCGGGTCTCCTATTCTGGAACAAAGGTTTTTAATAACCTATTAGATTCCTAACGGGTCTTTAATTAAGCCTAAACTTAGACCGGTTAGTTTTAAAAGAAGATACGGTTCAAACGCACGATTAAGCGAAGACCGGAATAGAATGTGATTTAGACCCGGAAAGTTTGGAGACTTGTATAATATGGGTAAATTAAACACATTCTGGATTTTGAGACAAAGATGATAAGGTTTGACCCGTTTCGGTCAATTTATGCAAACTAGTTACATAAACCGAACCGAACGTGAAAGATGCGTAACGAGTAACCATATAAGTCATATACAGGTTTCCTAAGTTAATATGCCATAAATATGTTGTGACATCAATAATATATCTCTTATTATGCCCAAAACGAATTTAAACTCAAACTATGCCCCGTAGGGGCATTTTGGTCATTTTAAAGGTTATAAAAGAGTTTAAATAATAATCTGAGTTACAGGTCTGATATAATTAGTAAAAATACTTAATTTAATAAGTTATAACAGTAGGGTATTGTAAATATGTGAAATTTATCTTTTATAACTAAACTATGCACCTTAGGGGCATTTTGGTAATTTCACATAGGCTTAAAAAGTCAAAACTGGAAATCTGAGTTTAAAAATTTTCTTTACTGTTGTAATATAAAAATTTACTTAAAATATCAGTAGGAATCAAACCTTATATGTTTAAAATAGTTTTATTACATACTATGCGTTAAGAACGCTTAAAAAGGCGATTTTGAGTTATTTCCGGGTTTTTAAAGGAAAGCTGATATTTTTATTATTCTAGAAGGCTCAAAATGTTTTATTTATCATATTAGATCAGTAGAAAAAGGTTTGGTATCAAAATAATTTGTAAAACTCATTTTATAGCCCAAAAGGGCAAAACCGGCAATTACCGAATCAAGCTTAGAACTCTATGTTATGCTCAGCCTAAAATTAAATAAAAATCTTCAAAAATCCCAAAATATTATTTTATATCAGTAGATAAAAATTTTGGTATTAAAAATCGGGTTTAGATAGGCTATATGCTAATTATGCCGTTTAATTAATAAAAAGCTTTCTAATTAAGCTAATGAGCATAACTCCTAATCTAGACCTCCAATTGATGTCAAATTTTAGGGACAAGTCTACTAATCAGTAACTAAGGTTTCTATTCTTTTACATTTTCAAAAATCACATTTTAAGGTCATATGGGCATAATAGTCAACATTTAAGCACTTAACGGAAACATGCATATGAATCGGATAACTAATGAACTAAGTTGTATAATCACAGAGGATTATACTAACATGTAACTGTTGGTGCACACATCTGTCGTCTTCGTCTTGTATCGAGTCTCGGGTTCGGTGCAGGTTTGGTGCGGATATAATCAAGCATGATGTCATCATCCTTGATGATGACATCACACTAGTGACATCACATATTGCATCACTCACTAAAAGACAAAAGTGAAATTCAAATCAGATTGTTGCTCGCATGTGCATTTCGCTTCAAGACAAGAATGTTATATTTGAATGATTTCGCTTGAAGATTTCCCTTCAAGTGTTTCAAGCGAAATCTAGAACATTATATATAGGTGTAATGTCATTTCAGTTGTAACTTTTCTGAGATTCTTCCGGTGAGCCACGAAGTGCTGCCGAAGTGTTGTTAGGTCTGTAATCGCATTCGTTATCAATACAACAACAGTTTAAAGTGAAATCTTGCTGAATTGAACTCGGTTTGTTCGTTTCCGCCGCTCAAACTGAGATAAACTCTTCTGAACGACTCGTTCGGGTCCGCAAACGATCCTACAATTGGTATCAGAGCTCAGGAGGAAGAGTTCATACAAATTCAGCCACGTTTTCTGATTTTCTACACCTTCTTTCAAAATTAATCAACTTTTTACGGTTCAAATCAGTTCAAACTTTCACATATTGTGCGAAAATACGTTTTAACAAACCCTTGAAAGTTTCAGAATCTAATTCGATCATTTACACGTTCAATCAGATCAAAAACGGACCGAAAATGATGATGTCATGCTGGTTCGCTTGAGTTTATTTGATAATTTCATTTGAGTTTGAAGCGAAATAGAAGGTGTCGCTTGAAATATTCTGATTAAAATTGAGAAGCTGAAGCGAAATTGAAGGTGTCGCTTGAAATATTCTGATTAAAATTGAAAAGCTGAAGCGAAATTGAAGGTGTCGCTTGAAATATTCTGATGTCTTAACTGAATTGTGCTGTTCATCGAAACCTGCTGTTCATTTGAAAATCCATTGTCTGCTTAAAAACACATTAATCAGCTTATCATCTTGTGAATATATTGAGTTGTGAATGACATAAATGATGTTGTAAGGTCACAGTTGATTGAAAAATGGAATCATGTGCTTGTGTCAGTTCACTTTAAGGCAGTCATGAGTTGTCGATGTGTATAAGTTCAAGATCTACATGTGAAGTCTAAAAGGTTGTCAGATAGTTGTCTTTGTGATTGTGTGAGGTTCACTTAAAAATTAGTGGGATATTGTGATTGTGTCAGACCATGTGAAAGCCATCGGTTCATGTGATCTATTAAATTGTCAGCTAAAGTGAATTTTGTTGGTCTAATGGGTATTGAGTAGGTCTCATAGTTGTCGGATTAGGTGGCAATTGGATTTGTCAGTTCAACAATTCAGCCCAAATCAGTGTTAGTGCAGCCCAGCCCGTTTCATACTCGAAACAATTGAATAGTGATAAAACGGGCCAGTAATATCAAGGTGTTCAGTTTGCACGTAATCAAGATTTGTATTGTGTGTTCAAGTCGGTTGAAAAGGTTCAGTTCGTACGGTTTGGAGTTTAGTTGGTTCGCACGGTTTAATCAGTCGTCTTGTCAGTCAAGTTGCATATTAAAGTCATCGACTTGTACGTTTTGGAATTCAAAGGTTTCAAAGGGTCAAGTCACTTGATTTTGATTCGGATCATATCAGTCCGTACAATTGGTCAACATTCAGTCAGTCCAGAAAATCATCAGTTCGAGTACCAGTTTTATTCAGTTAATTGATAAACGGTTAAACTGATTGTGGTTTGTTTGTTTATTTGTTAGGTAATCGACAGGTATTTTACAAGGCGATACAGCTCATTTGAAAATCCGAAACATGGAGAACGAGTTCTACAATGCTTTTGCTAGTCCAGTTACAGTCACTCAGAGTGCTTTGCATGAAAATGAAACCGGGACGTCTCAGAAACCACCAAAACTTATGGATATTGATGATTACAATGGATGGTCCGAAAGGTTTGGAAATTGGGTTGAGGCGTATCACTTGGATGCGTGGGAACACACTGAAGAGCCGTATGTTAAACCCACAAAGGACAATGTTGTGAATGGTACTCCGTTGACACTTAGAGAAATGACTACTGTAGATAAAAAGAAATATCGAGATGAGAAATTGATGGTGAGTCTGCTTCAGCAAGCGATAAAAGAAGATATTTTGATACTGCTTCAACATGATGGAACTGCATATTCGATATGGACAAAGTTGGAAGCAAAGTTTACTGGAAGTGACGATATGCTCAGGAATAAGATGTCTCTCATGAAAAAGGAATTTGACTTATTTCGGGGATTGAAAAATGAGAGTGTCAAGCAATTAATTGATAGATATTGTAACTTGGTGAGAAATATGACGAAACTTGGTGTTAAGAAAGATACTGATGAATTGGTTGAAAAACTTGCAGATGCGCTACCATATGAAACATGGGGAACATTTTTGATGATGTTGCGGTCAAACAAAACAGATTATAAGAAAATGACATTGGGAGATTTCATTAAACACCTGGAAGCTCAAGAAATGGAGCAAAGAAAGATTGCTAGGATGAAGAATTACGATGGAGAACAAGATATCAGCTTGTATTACAAGAGTGGTGTTACTGGAACAACAAATCATTCTCCAAAGATCGAAACTGCTTACAGTGTGAAAGATTCTTCTGAAAAGAGATCATCTCAGGGTTCAAGCAGCACAAGATTTTCATCATTTGATCCAAACATTTCAGCAACAAAGAACGGAAGAAAACTTCAGTGCAATATTGTTCTAAGTCTTGAAAATGATCAAGATTATACTGAAGAGATTGCTAAAAATCAAATGTCTTTGTTGGGAATGGTGTTGGAATCCTATAGTAGTTTTGTGGCCGGAAAGATCGGTAATCCAATGCTCACGAAAGAAGATTACGATCAAATCGATGCTGAGGAAATGGAATTGATGGATATTAAATGGTGCATGGCTAGTGTAATGAGAAAAGCTGAGAAGTTTAAACAAATTACGGGAAGAAATGATTTTCTTGATGCAAGTGTTTCAAACTTAGGCTTTGATAAGTCCAAAGTTACATGTTTTCGTTGCAGGGAAAATGGGCATTTCAAGAGAGAGTGCAAAAATCGTGAAGCTACTGGAGCCCAGAATCCTTTTGGAAACAATGATTATCACAAAAAGGCAATTTATCATCAAATCACACCACCAGCACTGCATCAGGCACAAACTGCACATGGAATGATGCAGATTAAAGATTCAAAGAAAGCTTGTCTGGGAAATGATGGTGGATTCAGTTGGGATAAATATGTTCCAACAAACAGCAAAGTGTATTTGGCAGAACAAGATGATGAAAAACTGGCTGAAGGTTTCAATTGGGATAATTTTTGTCCAGATCAAGAATTTATGGCCAAAGAGATGTCTAAAGATACTTCAAATGTTAATGTTTTCTTTGCTAATGCTTATGATTTGAAATGCGCAGAAAGGTGCAGAAAAGTCATGGAAGCAGCTGAAGAAAGACGAAGAAAGAACGAAGAAGAGGAAGAAGAAGAAAAAAGATTAAAAGCTGAAGCTAAAGCTGAGAAAAAGAGAAGAGCTGAATTTTTACAATCAAACAGAACAGTCAAAGAAGTTCCTGAATTTGAGATCAAAGTTGATGCAGAACCTGTCAAAGATCCTGAAAAGTGCATGAATTGTGATTCTTTAATCAAGCAAAACAATGAATTGCTGCACAACATAAACAGATTGAAAGAATCATATGATACAATGAACAGAGAAATCAACAAGTATACTGATTCAAACGGTGAACAAGCTGAAGCTATGAATACTTTGAAGATAGCTTATCTAAGACAGCTTGATACGGCAAACTATAACATTAAGAAATGTGCAGATCTCGAGCTTGAGTTGGCAACACAAAAGATAGAAACTGAGAAAGTTAAGAAATTATTAGAAAGTTACTCATGTTCTATTTTTGTTGTTGACAGGATTTATCCGGTTGTGGAAGAATTGAAGACGTTTGAAGATGTGAAGATGTCCGAAGAAAAGAAATCCGTGACAAAAGATAAAGTGACAAGTTCTGGTAAGAAACCAAGTGTGGACTACACTAGATGTCCGCCCCCGGTCGAAAATGGATTTTTACCTCGAAATCCAAATTCCGAAAGAGTCGAAAAGGCAATAAACTTACAATGGGAGTCTGTGCCGTCGGATAACTTGCCAGAAAATATTGATGTCACGTACACGTCGTCCGATACTGATCATGAGTCAAAATTGATAAAAAGTGTGGTCGATCAGGTGTTAGACAAAGATGACATAGAGGAGTCAAAACCAGAGTCCAAATCCAAGTCAAAGTCTGAGTCCAATTCGTCAAAGTCAACAGTCACAAAGGACAAACGGGTTTATGATAAAGAGTTTTTGATATCAAAATCTAATTTGAATGATGAATCATTTAAAGTGGCATATACTTTGAAAGATTCTGACAAATTATATTCTGATGAAGATTTTCCATTAAGAGGTGTAAAAACTGAGATGATCAAAAAGGTTTTCAAACTAACAGAAATCAATATTTTTGAATTAAAAGATGTAAATCTTATTGATAAATCTAAAAAATACACCTCAAGAGTTCAAGAAAGATTAAACAAGAAAAAGGGTTACAGTTCTGGTTATGGTTTTCAAAAGAAGCCAAACCAAAGCCGTAATTTCAAAAGGAATGGTTTAGGTTTTATACCACCGAAAAATTATAAAAATGAGGAAATTTATAAACCAAAAACTTATTTTGTTTCAGGAACAAGTCAAGAGAAAGAACAAAAGAGTTCATTCTGGAAGGAGACAAATCAAGGATTCTTTGCCAAGAAGCAAGAAGAGTTGAAGAAAAATGCTGTGCCAAAGAAGATAGAAACCAGAACCTGTTTTCAGTGCAAGATTACTGGTCATGTTGCTAGGAATTGTCCGAAAACATTCAAACCAAAACAGGAAGTATCTGGTAAACTGAAAGAGAAAGTTGTGGAGAAAACTGAACTTACAACCAAACCATTTACTGGCTTTGAAAATTCGATCTTTGAGATTGGTGAATGTTCAAAGAATGTGGTAAAAAGAAAAGAAAAAATAATAAATCAAAAATGGATTGTGAAGGGTTCAGGTAATAATTCTGGTGATGAATCTGATTCCACAAAATCAGAGGAGCCAAAAGTTGTTAAAGAAAAGGTTGAAAAATCAGTTCCAAAAGTGAATGATGTGAATTTTCCACCTTTGAGTGCTGAAAATTTTAAAAAGAGAGTTGGGAAAGTTGAAATTTCAAATCAATTTTATTCTGACAAGAAAAAATTTGATGTTGATAAAGCTTTCAACGGAACTGTGAAACATATTTTTGGCAAAATGATCAATGGTAAGGTCAAAGGTGTTAAAGAATTTTACGCTGCCAAAAGAGGAGGTCACAGGTTAGTTGAAAGAAAAGATGATGAAGAGGTTGTTACACCCAAAGAAGGTCAGGCTTGGGTGGATATATTTTTCAAAGAGTAAAAACCTGACTTGCCGGAGATCCCAAGTTGGTAATCGTGGATCATGAATCGGCATCATTCATTATCATGTTTGTATAATGTGTTTTTGAGAAATTTTGCAGGACTTGCCGGAACTCCCAGGTATGTAAGCGAGGAGTAGGAATCGGCACCTTGAGAATTCAACCAACATATGGTAATTGGTTGAAAAACAGGTTTGAGTTGTATGTTTGTGATGTTTACAAGTGGTTCAAATGTTTGTTTTGGATTGATCTTAAAAGTGGTAAATCAGGGACATTAAGTTGTATCTGATTTTCTACAAGTGGTTGAGAAACAAAATGATGAGTTTATCCCCTAACCCACAAATGGTTAAAATCAGTCAACACAACTTATTTTCCGGAAAAACCATTTGATTAAAACAAACTTAAGTGTTTTGAAATCAATGGGAAAATAGTTTGTTGTGAGGGGAAGTTCTGATTGTTTATGCCAAGTGGATGGCGAATTGAGGCAATTCGATATCAGTTGTCATGTTATTGTACAGTTTGTTTTCAAATTTCCTAAAATGTGTTTGCATTTTAGGGGGAGTAGAGAATTTTAGAAAATACAAAAACATTTGAAAATTTGAAAAAGCCAAAAACATGATAAAATGAAAAATGAGTTTTGTTGCATAAAAGAGGAAATGATAATACATCAGTGGACGATCACAGCATGCTAAAGAATTGGAAAGTAAATATGTGATAAACGGTCTCACTGATGATGTGTCAGTAGGTTTTTACACATTTAGTAGATTGTGACGAGATATAAACCTAAATTTCAAACTTGCTTGTTCTGTGGGTTAACACAAACTTGGATATATAGGTAACCCCTGAAATCTTGTTTGAAAGGTCCCTTATTCTGAGATACTAGGTCTTTATGCTCAGTGATATCTGGGGTATTATCCCGGGACTTCTGATTTTGCGGAAGCAATGGCCTAGTCCCCGGAGAATACTTTACATTTGCTTGAAATATAGCTCACCCTCAACTAAAAAATGATGAAACATTGAAAAATGCTAATCATGGCTGTTGAAACAAAAGATCCTCTAAAGGGGACACACCAAAAGTCGAAGCCGTCATCTCTCTGCGTATCGAAAGATCGACCTGAGCTCTCACGGCCCTCGTACTATAATTTATTCCCCTGACAGATATCATCTGTGGTATACTCACCTGTAAGACTGAATATTGGGATCTGGATACGGGAGTATATTCAAGTAGTGGGACACACGGATAAGTTCAAGTCTTTTAAAATATTAACATCATATCTCGGATCAATTGAACTTTGTGTGAAAATTTAAGTGGATCAATATACTGACAATCTAGGTGAATTGTTTAGAACTTAAATTGAAATGAAGCTTAACGGTGTTGGTGATTTGTCTCAAAAACTGATATGATCCTCTTGCACGAACTCACAAAAATATTGTTTGTAAATATTTCATTTTCTGCATTTCTATTTCAGTCAAAAATCCAAAAAGATTTTAGTGTGTTTTAGCATAAAGTTTGAAAAATTTAAAAAGATTTTCGACAACTGGTGTTGAAGAGCTGATTTTCAAAATTCCAAGTGCTAAACATGATGAACAAATGGTTTGGGTGAAAGTGTTTGAAGAATGTTGAAATGAAATGAAAAAATGTTTTGAAATATAAATGTTATTCCTGCAAGTGGTAAATTAGACTTGAAAATCTTATCTACAAAATGGTTATTAGAAAATTTATTTTTGGGTAGAGTTTTGCAGGTTAACCAGGTTCCGAAACCTGAGTTTGATAGAGTGCCAGATTACGATCTAAGAATCTGTGGAAAGTGAATTTCAGACTACGATCCCAGCAGATTGAGAGGGGGAGTCTGAAGACATCAAGACTCGTCAACATTTGAGAGAGAGGAGTTTGTTGATGTTAAAGTTAGAGAATGAGGATTCTTGCAATGACAAATACTTCAGAGAAAGATCAAAGACTGATAAAGACTGAAGATTGTGAAGACTCGACACTTAAGACTCGTCAACATCTGAGGGGGAGTCTGTTGGTGCACACATCTGTCGTCTTCGTCTTGTATCGAGTCTCGGGTTCGGTGCAGGTTTGGTGCGGATATAATCAAGCATGATGTCATCATCCTTGATGATGACATCACACTAGTGACATCACATATTGCATCACTCACTAAAAGACAAAAGTGAAATTCAAATCAGATTGTTGCTCGCATGTGCATTTCGCTTCAAGACAAGAATGTTATATTTGAATGATTTCGCTTGAAGATTTCCCTTCAAGTGTTTCAAGCGAAATCTAGAACATTATATATAGGTGTAATGTCATTTCAGTTGTAACTTTTCTGAGATTCTTCCGGTGAGCCACGAAGTGCTGCCGAAGTGTTGTTAGGTCTGTAATCGCATTCGTTATCAATACAACAACAGTTTAAAGTGAAATCTTGCTGAATTGAACTCGGTTTGTTCGTTTCCGCCGCTCAAACTGAGATAAACTCTTCTGAACGACTCGTTCGGGTCCGCAAACGATCCTACAGTAACCTGGTCCTATTAAGGCTCTAAGGCATTTCTAAAACATGCTATATTGGGTCAGAACTGAAAGTCAAAGCAAATGTCAAATTATGCGACTTTCGGTTCCGAACTGAGCCTAAATTGAAAATTGTCGGGTTGAACATGTTTAGACATGTTCTTACATTAATTACCAAGTTATATTAGTGATAAAACAGGTTGTATGGCTTCTACATTGTTAATTATGCATTTATTTGAAAGATTGCTTCCTGTTGACTTTTTCTAATCAAGTTTGACCCGACAATTGACCTAGTTAGAGTGGGAATCAGAGGGTGCCCTTTTGAGGGTTTATTGCCCACATAATTACCAACTCATAGGTACTTTCAATTTGAAATTTGACTGGACAAGTTTTAAATAATTACGAAGTCAAACTCTAATTACAACGGTTTGACTTTAAGCTAATAAACTAAGCTAAACTGAATTAGGAAGGGTTAAGGACACTTACAAGAGTCCTAAGCACGACTAGGGATCTTAAGAAAGCTTGTTGCTGATCAGAGGAGCTCCACAAATGAGTCTTGTGAACTTTGCAAATGAATGTGCATAAGAGTTGCAACTTGTTCTTCTTATATAGTGAATTCAATTGCTTAGGATGATGCCAAGCAAGTCTATGGTTGCAACCAGATGTTTACAGGTGCCCCTATGCATGTAAAACTATTGGCTCTGCCCATGGAACTCGAAAACAAGCCTTCAAAGGCGGTGCAACAGGCTGGACATGCACCTGTCAAGGTTTTCTGCATCAGATGACCCCTCGCGTGACGCGTTGTCACGACCCCCGACCCCACCCTGGACGGAATCGGGAGCCGCGAGCAGCCAAGTGGTACCGGTGGTTATTTAGAAAAACATTGCAGCAAAAATTTCATCAGGACCGTGAGTTAGGAAAAATATCAGAGTTTAGAAAACACCGGATTTTATTTATTAAATAGATGGGATAAATCCATGTTTTGAAAGGTAGCTTTAATATGGGATAAACCCGAATACATAAAAAAACTTCTCTTAATTTAATTTAATTGATAATCTAAGCCACTTCCGTAAGCCTTTTTGGTGCCGTATCCAACTCTTATTCCGATCTACTGTAATTACCTGAAACGCGTTTTAAAAAGGTTTTGTCAGCAGGAAATACTGGTGAGTTCATTCATTTTGGTACTAAAACACATTTGTTATAATTCACAGCATTAAGAGTTTTTACATTTGCTTCTTCAAGATTGGCAAAGACTTAATCACTGCAATTACAACTTTGTTATAACTTACAGTATTAAGAGCGATTACAATGTTTATATATCAACCAATTACCCAACGATATTTGTCACTCGACCACCCATTGGCTATCTCGTTGTCCAGTGGTGTCTGTGACTATGGTCATATCACCCATTGGCTAACCCGTTGTCCAATGGTGACGGTTATCAAGTAATGTATACAAAACCCCACATACCGGCTGTAATTGAAGATTACAAAGACTTAATCCCTGTAATTATAAATTTGAAATAAATAGGGTTTTGAAAGCAATTTGATAAAAAGAGAATGACTCACATTATAAGCCTGCAGTATTGATTTAACAAGCTTCTTGATTCTACTCCTTCTGATAATTAAGCATATACTTTATTGTTCTGAACCTTCTGATGATTAAGCATCCATTTTGATTGTAAGAGTATGGTGTAGAGTTTCAGGTAGTTAAATATTTAGTTTAATAAAGTGGAATACGTATGAGTGTAAAACCACATCAAACCTAACGATGGTCACGAGATCCGAACCTTAATGAAATTCACAAAGTATAGTACTTTGGCATCCGATTAACGAACTCACAAAGTATAGTACTTTGGCATCCGTTTAACGAACTCACAAAGTATAGTACTTTGGCATCCGTTAGTTGGTTCTTGAATCGATCGGACAGAACATCGATTTGGTGATTATTGGTTAGAACACCAACATATAGAGAGAAGAATAGAAGAAATGAGCAAAGGAAATGAATTCCTAAGCTTCCTATTTATAGGTAAGAAGATAAGTCTTACCCCTATATTGAATTTCCCTAGATAAGTTTTCCCCAGATAAAGCCTTCCCTTAAATAACACTTTCCTTAGATAATACCTTCCCTAGGTAATACTTTCCTTAGATAAAATCTTCCTTAGATAATATCTACCCTATATATATCTATCTATTTAGGTGATTAATAAATCTTACTTAGCTTAATTAATCTTGCTTAGCTTAATTAATCTTGCTTAGCTTAATTAATTAATCATACTTAACTTTGATTAATCTTACTTAACTGATTAATAAATCTTACTTAGCTGATTAAGTTTAACTTATCTATTAAGGTTTCTTAACCGCTAAGTTTTATTTAACTAGTAAGATTACTTAATTACTAATTATTCTATTTTAGCATCTCCCTGGTTACGAGTTCTAATTTAGATAAATTAGTGTATCAACCCTAATTCAACTTTAACGATAATCACGAAATCAAAACCTTCAATACGAATGACAAAATGCAATACTTAAACATCCATCGAATTCACGACGAATGACAAAGTATAACCCTAATTTGGGCAGCACTTAAACATCCATCGGATAGTTTTAATCGATCGGATAAAGTATCGTACCAGTGATTAGAGTTATTACCCTAATAACGGGCGGAGTCTCGGGATTGAGAAGGTATAATCCCGAGCTACTATTTACTATAATAAAAGCTGAAGGAAAGAAAAGAATGATAGCAGTGATCGAGTTAATACCCTAGATTCGTAGCAGCGTCTCGACATCGAAAAACTCAATTTTTAGCAGTATATTTTCGTTTTTGAAAGAAATTTTCGACACAGAATGAAAGCTCGATGCCCAGGCAATTTATAGCAAAAATTTGGGTTTTACGCGGCCCGCGAGGGTTACTGAGTCATCGGTGGTAACGACACGTGTCCTAAAGCTTATCCGGAGATTTCAAGAGCTGTCGCGGCCCGCGTAAGCCTAGGCTTACCCTTACGCGGCCCGCGTGAAGACCAAATTTCACATTTTCTTGATTTTTCATGTACGTTAGGGTTTCAGGGGTCCAGGTTTTCACTTGCGGAGCGTTTTTAGGACATTTTCGTGCGAGTCGTTACACGCGTAGGTCTCCTTAAGGAGCCTACGCGTCGCGCGACGCCTCTTGTGACCGAATTTTCAACTTTCAAAGTTTGTTGTTTTGGTCCCTGGTCCATATAATCTTTATTTAACTTTCATTTATTGCATTTTGGACCCCCATAGTTAACTTTTAAGGACCTTGAGTCACAAACTAACTCCGTTAACTCCCGGTTATTTGTACGATCACCCGAAAAGTCTTGTTATCTTCGAAACTCCTCAAAATTAATATCCGTTGTTCTGGATATCAAAATATATAATTGTTACAATGTTTTCGGCCTTGTTAAAAGGTCACTCAGAGGTTACTTTCAGCATGTTGACGCTTTTAACCCCTCGTATACGAATATTGTCATAACTTTCTCATACGATAACGAAACTTGGTGAAATTTTTATCACATATTCTAGTGAGTATAATTTATCATTAAAAAGCTTCGGGTTTGCTAAAAGGTCACTCAGAGGTATACTTTAAACATGTTGACACGTCTAACCCCTGTAGTTTGTAATTCCTCACTTTCTTTCATAATTTGCTTCGTACGATCCATGATTTATTCGTTTAAGGGTATATACATCATGTGGGGCTATTGAAAGATATATTTATCCATTGTTGACATTTTGAACCCGTATATTCACATACTTTCTCTGTTTGTCAACTTTAGTCCCTCTAAAGTAATATTTTACACGTTTAAAGCTTATGACACGTGTCGGTACATTATTGGACATAAATTTTCGAGGTGTTACCTCCTCACTCCCTTAAAAGAAATCTCAACCTCGAGATTTACTGAAAAAAATGAGGGTATTTTTCTTTCATTGTGGACTCTACCTCCCACGTATACTCGGGACCTCTACGGGCATCCCATTTGACCTTTATAATCGGCACCTGCTTCCTTCGAAGCTTCTTAACCTGTCGATCGACAAAGGTTTTTCTACAAATTTCAAGCTCTCATCTATATGCACATCCGTATGCGGTATGACTAGCGATTCATCAGCTAGACATTTCTTTAGATTGCAGATGTGGAATACATTGTGAATACCACTGAGCTCTTCTGGTAAGTTCAACTTATAAGCCACTGATCCGACACATTCGATGATCTCGAATGGTCCTATGTACCTCGGGCTTAATTTACCTTTCTTACCAAATCGCATCACTCCCTTTCAGGGTGATACTTTAAGCAAAACCTTATCACCAACCTCAAACTTTAGAGGTTTTTGCCTTTTATCAGCATAACTTTTCTGCCTATCCCTGGTAGCTTTCAGACGATCACGAATCTGGACAATCTTGTCCGTCGTTTTAAGGACTATATCCGGTCCTGATAACTGAGCTTCTCCTACTTCTGCCCAACAAATAGGCGTTCTGCATTTCCTACCATATAACGCCTCAAAAGAAGCAGCCTGAATGCTCGTATGGTAGCTATTGTTATAGGAGAACTCGATCAATGGCATGTGGTGATCCCAACTACCACCTAAGTCAATCACACATGCATGAAGCATGTCTTCTAAAGTTTGGATGGTACGCTCACTTTGCCCGTCCGTCTGAGGATGGTAAGTCGTATTAAAATTTAAGCGCGTGCCCAAAGATTGTTGGAAACTTTTCCAAAAATGAGATGTGTATCTAGTATCTCTATCCGAGATAATAGACACTAGTACGCCGTGCAAAGATACAATCTTATCTACGTACAACTGGGCTAATATGTCGGAGCTATGAGTCTCTTTGATGGGTAGGAAATGTGCTGACTTAGTTAGTCTATCTACTATGACCCATATAGTATCATTTCCTTTCTTTGTTCTTGGCAACTTGGTGATAAAATCCATTGTCACCATCTCCCACTTCCAGGTGGGAAGTTCAGGCTGTTGTAGCAACCCTGACGGCTTTTGATGTTCAGCTTTGACTTGAGCGCACGTCAAACATTTGGCTACATAGGTAGCTATAGACTTCTTCAAGCCTATCCACCAGTAATTTGCTTTCAGATCCTGGTACATCTTATCAGCTCCTGGATGAATGGAGTATTTAGAACTATGGGCTTCCTGGAGGATGACATCCCTAAGTCCTCCATACATTGGAACCCATATTCGTCCATTTAATCTCATAATTCCGTCTTTGCCATAGGATAACTGCTCTTTAGTTACTCCTAGCTTTTCATCAGGATAGTTAGCTTCTAATACAGCTTCTTTCTGTGCAGCTAACAACCTTTCATTCAAACTATTCTTTAATTCTATGCTCTTGGCATTGATTCTTATAGGCTTCACTCTTTCCTTCCTACTTAAGGCATCGGCGACTACATTCGCCTTGCCTGGATGGTATCTTATCTCACAGTCATAATCATTCAAAGTTTCCATCCATCGGCGCTGCCTCATTTTCAAGTCCTTCTGATTGAACAGGTGTTGAAGGCTTTTGTGATCAGAGTAGATCACACACTTAGTACCATATAAGTAGTGCCTCCAAAGTTTTCGTGCAAATACAACGGCACCCAACTCCAAGTCATGGGTGGTGTAGTTCTTTTCATGCACCTTTAATTAACGTGAAGCATAGGCAATGACCTTGCCTTTCTGCATAAGCACACATCCCATACCTGTGTGCGATGCATCACAATATACTACAAATTCATCAATTCCATCAGGCAACATCAATACTGGAGCGTTGCTCAACTTCTGCTTCAGAATATCGAAAGATTCTTACTACTTAGGCCCCCAGTCAAACTTGATATTCTTACGCGTCAACGAAGTTAGGGGCGCAGCAATCCTTGAGAATTTTTCAATAAATCGCCTATAATATCCTGCTAAACCTAGAAAGCTACGAATCTTTGTAGGCGTCTTTAGCTCTTGCCAATTCATAACAGCTTCAACTTTAGCGGGATCCACCAGGATACCTCGCTCGCTAACTATATGTCCAAGAAACTGGACTTCGCGATGCCAAAATTCACACTTTGAAAATTTGGCGTAGGGCTTCTCCTGTTGAAGCAGTTCCAGAATATATCGAAGATGCTTTTCATGGTCGGCCTGATTCTTTGAATAAATCAGAATGTCGTCAATGAAAACGATAACAAATTTGTCCAAGTATGGCTTGCAGACACGGTTCATGAGATCCATGAATGCTGTTGGTGCATTAGTGAGCCCAAAAGGCATCACTAGGAACTCGTAGTGACCATAACAAGTTCTAAATGCAGTTTTGTGCACATCTTCATCTCTAACCTTCAACTGATGG
>JARYGA010036996.1:0-42444 GCA_030545235.1 Helianthus tuberosus
CCTAAGTGTTTGTGACCCATTACGACCCGTTTAGGTAGCTTATGCTACTTTAACGCGTCGTTCGCGTAAAACGCGTTCGGACCGCCTAACTAGTCCTATGACAAGTAAAATATGCCTTAACATGTCTAATATGGTTTTCAAATAAGTTTAGATGTCAAAAGTTATGTTACATATGTTTAAAACGAATTTTGGCATCAAAGGGGTATTTTGGTAATTTACCTAAGGCATATAAACTACCTATCATACAACTACTTAAACGAAGCGACCATATGGTATAACCTCGGAGGGTTATTCCCTATATACTATGGTCACCTAATGTGTTTGGTCGGATCCTAATGATCGACCAAATGGGTCGGGTTCGAAGGTATAAGCGATTTATTAGATCGCTTACCCTTACGACCCTAGACAACGTGGTAATCATTAGGCATAGTCACAAGGGACTATAACCATCGTGATTACAATCACGTCGCGAAGTTCAAATGAACTTCGCATTGACCATAAACTGGTCAATGCAGAAAGTCAAACAAAGTTTGACTTTCGGACTCGAAAAGCAATAAAAGAACGAAGGAACACTTACGAAGGGTCCCCGAATGCTAATCTAGATCAAAATAGCTCAGGTATGAAACAAAGGTTTCAACTTAGAGCACATAAGATCAGATTCTTGTGAGGAAAAGTGAAGGGTGGAGGTGGAGGTGGGTATTTATAGTTTTCGGTTCACCGTTAGGATCATTTCTTGGAAAAGGGGGCACGATCTAAGCCGTACACTTGTTGGAAAGTTGTGGTAACTCATTTGCCATCCACCATAAGAGTTTGACACTTGGCACTTGGCCTTTGGAGAGTGTTAAGGGCTGTTAAAAGCTGAAAAAAATGTTTTGCTGCATCTGGCCCCTACTTAAGGACCTAGTTTGGCAGATTTACAGTTTCAGTCCCTGTAACCTCAAAACTTGGTTTTCGATGCGTTTTTTTGACACGTTTAAGCCCCGTTAACCCCATTTCAAAGCTCTAAAATGAATTTAAAGTATAGGGAACTTAAAATGTGCTCAAAAATATCTTAGATGTCGGTTCGTTTGGCCGTACGATCGCGATGTTCGCTTAATTACGACGGAATGCGCATAAGCGCGAAAAACGATCCAAATGACGCGACGAATGGATTTTTCTCAAGCCTAAACACTAAAATAAAATATTTTAGTGCTTACATAAATTTTTGGATGTCCGGATGTATTCAGAACATAAGTTATGCGCGAAAGTGTAAACTTGTGCACTTTTTGATGCTTTTAGTCCCTGAATGTCCGAAAAGTTTATTTTAGCACACCGAACACCTCAAAGTCTATTTCTAAGCTATGTAGAGGATATTTATGGCATGTTTAACTTATGGTCATGTTCTGGAATGTTCGTTACTGTTCAAACTGGCATACTTTCGCAGTTTGTCAAGTTTAGTCCCTGTAAGCGAATTAACTTGTTTTTGCCATACCAAAGCCTTCAAAACTTATTTCTAAGTTATGTAAGGGTTATTTAAGGTATGTTAAGTATATGTTGATGTTCCGGAGTATTTTTCGCATTAAACTGATTACGTTTACGCACCAGCTTGCGTATAACTCTCCAGAAAGTGATATATAGAGTTTGAAATTGAATAAAAGTCAAAACATGAAAAATGTAAAACACAATCAAACAAACATTTGGATCAAATAACATTGTTTTATTGATAATTGTACTGTTCACAATGATTACAAGCACAGATGTTACAGACTCCCCTACTTGTGGAAATTTCGTCCCGAAATTTATTTAGAGGAAACTCGTGGAAAAAGATGCGGATATTTCGCCTTCATTTGATCTTCGCGTTCCCAAGTAAACTCGGGTCCACGTTTAGCTTCCCAACGAACTTTGACCAAAGGAATACGCTTGGGTTTGAGCCACTTGACTTCACGTTCCATGATTTCCACAGGTTTCTCAACAAATTTCAGTGTTTTGCCAACACGAATCTCGTCAAGCGGTATGTGGAGGTTCTCATTAGCTAAACACCTCTTGAGATTGGAGACGTGAAAAGTTGGATGAACATTTCCAAGTTCAGGAGGTAACTCAAGTCTGTAGGCTACCTTACCGATTCTTTCGATGATCTTGAATGGTCCAACATACCTAGGTGCAAGTTTTCCTTTCTTTCCAAATCTGATCACACCTTTCCAAGGTGAGACCTTAAGTAATACTCGATCACCGACTTGAAATTCCAAGGGTTTGCGTTTTGGGTCCGCGTAACTCTTTTGACGGCTTCTAGCTGTCTGAAGGTTATCACGAACTTTCTTTATTTTGTCAGTTGTCTCTAAAATGAGGGCAGGTCCAGTAAGTTGAGCCTCGCCGATCTCATTCCAGCAGACTGGTGAACGACATTTTCGACCATAGAGAGCCTCGAAAGGAGCCATTTTGATGCTGGTGTGATAACTGTTGTTGTTGGAGAATTCAATTAACTGAAGATGTGAATCCCAACTACCACCAAAGTCGATCACACAAGCTCTAAGCATATCCTCCAGAGTCTGGATTGTTCTTTCAGATTGACCATCCGTTTGCGGATGATAAGCCGTGCTCAGATTAAGTTGGGTCCCCATAGCAGATTGCATGGTTCTCCAAAAATGAGAAGTGAAACGAGCATCTCTGTCAGAAATGATGTTCAAAGGAACACCATGTCGAGCCACAATTTCATCCACATAGATTTTAGCAAGTCTGTCAGCAGGAAAATCTTCACGGATTGGCAAGAAATGCGCTGACTTAGTAAGACGATCAACAACTACCCAGATGGCATCATGACCTTTCTTTGTGCGTGGAAGTTTGGTAACGAGGTCCATAGTAATGTTTTCCCATTTCCAAACTGGGATCTCTAGTTGTACCAATAAACCCGAAGGACGCTGATGTTCAGCCTTAACCTTAAGACAAGTAAGGCATTTTGATACGTATAAGGCAATGTCTTTCTTCATACCAGGCCACCAATAATGAATACGAAGATCCTTATACATCTTATCTGAGCCCGGATGAATAGAATAACGAGACTTATGGGCTTCATCCATAAGCAAGGTACGAAGATCATCCTGGCTTGGGACCCACAAACGGTCCATGAAGTAATACGATCCATTATCCTTCAGTTCCAGATCAGGTGTTATGTGATAGGTAAATTCCTTATCCATCAAACCTTGTGAAACACAAGATTGTTGAGCCTGAGAAATGCGTGCTTGGATATCGGATCGAGCTTGTATAACATATTGAACACGTACACAATGAAGCTTAGTACGTTCCTTACGACTCAATGCATCAGCTACGACATTCGCCTAACCAGGATGGTAGCGAATTTCGCAGTCATAGTCGTTTAAAAGCTCAACCCAACGTCGTTGCCTCATGTTGAGTTCTTTCTGGTTGAAGATATGTTGAAGACTTTTGTGGTCCGTGAAAACCACACATTTTGTTCTGTACAAATAGTGTCTCCAGATCTTTAGAGCGAAGACAACTGCACCTAACTCAAGATCATGAGTGGTGTAGTTCTTCTCATGTATCTTCAACTGCCTCGATGCATATGCTATGACTTTGTTCCTTTGCATCAGAACACAGCCAAGACCCAGTTTAGATGCATCGCAATAAACGACGAAATCGTCATTGCCCTCAGGCAAAGTCAGAACAGGCGCGTCGCAAAGCTTCTGCTTCAAGTGTTGAAAAGCTTCCTCTTGTTTGAATCCCCAGTCAAAGGGTTTGTTCTTCTGAGTTAGAGGAACTGCAATCTTTGAGAAGTTCTCAATGAAGCGGCGGTAATAACCCGCTAGACCAAGAAAAGAACGAACCTCAGTGGGAGTAGTAGGCGTATCCCAATCCTTAATCGCACTGATCTTGGAGGGATCTACATGAATACCTTGTTCGTTGATGATATGTCCTAAGAATTGAACTTCTTTAAGCCAGAATTCACACTTGGAGAATTTGGCGAAAAGTTGCTCTTTCTTTAGGAGTTCCAGAGTAAGACGAAGATGTTGCTCGTGATCAGCTCGCGTCTTAGAATAAATCAAGATGTCGTCAATAAAAACAATGACGAACTGATCCAAATAAGGTTTGCAGACCCTATTTATTAAGTCCATGAAAACAGCAGGAGCATTAGTCAAACCGAATGGCATGACTGTGAACTCGTAATGCCCATACCGAGTGCGGAACGCCGTCTTGGGAATATCTTCTTCATGCACCCGGAGTTGATGATACCCCGAACGAAGATCAATCTTCGAAAAATAAGAAGCGCCCTATAACTGATCAAATAGATCATCTATGCGAGGTAGGGGATATCGATTCTTGATGGTAAGCTTGTTAAGCTCACGATAATCGATACACATCCTAAAGGATCCATCCTTCTTCTTGACAAAAAGAACGGGAGCACCCCAGGGTGAAAAGCTAGGACGGATAAAACCTTTGTCAGAGAGCTCCTGAAGCTGCTTAGACAACTCTTGCATCTCAGACGGTGCAAGACGATATGGAGCTCTGGCAATGGGATTTGCACTAGGTACGAGATCAATGCGGAACTCGACTTGGCGTGCTGGGGGTAGACCAGGTAACTCTTCAGGGAATACTTCAGAATAATCCCGAACGACAGGAATATCTGAAATAGACTTACCCTTGCCTTTATCTGCTGTAACATGTGCTAAGAAAGCCACATAGTTCTTCCGCAGATACTTCCGAGCTTTAAAACAAGACATGAGCTTGAGACCACCAGACGGTTTCTCACCTTGAACCTGTAGGATCTCGCCTGTCGAAAGCGGCACACGAACAATCTTCTCAGAACAAACTATCTCTGCGCGATGCCTAGATAACCAATCCATACCCACTATAACGTCGAAGCTTCCAAGTTGCATAGGCGTGAGGTTAATAGGAAAAAGATGACCGTTAAGGTTCAACTGGCAGTTGCGTAGAACAGAATCAAGAACAATGGGTTCACCACTAGCAACTTCTACTATCAAGGGTTTTCCTAGTTTCGTTCTAGACACGCGAAGCATTGGCTCAAAAGACAATGACACAAAACTCTTGTCGGCACCCGAATCAAAAAGAACAGATGCAGGCTAATTATTAATAAAGAACGTACCGTTCACCACATTATCGTCCGCCTGCACCTCTTGGGCATTCAAGTTAAAAGCTCGCCCTCGAGCTTGAGCCTGATTCTGGTTTGCATTCATCAATCTTGGGAACTGGTTACGGTAGTGGGTCAGATCCCCACAGTTATAACAAGCACCTGGTGGGTAGTGTGGTCGTGCAGCTTGACCCTGTTGCTGAGCAGGAGGCTGAGCAACTTGTTGAGCCGGGTTCTGAACTGCGCGATTCTGAGCAAACCGGCAAACATCGGCAAGATGACCCGACTTCCCACAGTTAGTACAGAAACGGCACTGATGTTGCGGCTGATGGTGACTGTTGCATCTATTGCACAAAGGTGCATTCCCTGAATAGGGTTTCTTCGCTGGAGGCTGTGCGGGTTGGTTGGGAGCTGCCTGGTTAGCTTGGGCAGTGACAGCATAGTTTTGGGAAGCCTTACGCTTCCTTGCCCTTTTCGATGAACCAGAATCCTTTCCATTCTTGTTTTGACCTTTCTTGCTATCTTCTTTGTCTGATGTCTGTTTCTTGCCCTTGTCACCCTTCCTGTGTAATTTATTCTTCCGAATCTGCGACTCAGTCAATGTCGCTGATAACTCGATAGCCTGACGGAGTGTGGCAGGGTTACTACCAGTAATGATGTCTTGCACTGAGTCAGGTAGGCCGTCGATGTACCTTTCGATAGCCTTGTCGAGTGGGGTAACCATTGTTGGGCATAACAGACTCAACTCCTCAAACCTATCAGTATATGCCATGTGCTCACCACTATCTTGCTTCAAGTCATCAAACTCTTTCTCCAACGCTCGCTGTTCATGGCGAGGACAGAATTCCCTCATCATAAGAGCCCTAAGTTCAGCCCAAGTTTGTGCTAGAGAAACTTCTGCACCACGGTCTCTCATAACCCCGTTCCACCATGTGTGAGCCTTCTTCTGAAACACGCTCAAAGAAAACTTGACCTTGCGATTATCCGGACACTGCACGTGGCGGAAAGTATTCTCAATGCTCTCGAACCATTGAAGAAGCCCAGTCGCTCCTTCAGAACCACTAAACTTGAGTGGTTTAGCCGAGTTAAAATCCTTGTATTTGCATGGAGCATTGTTATTGTTGTTGGCTTGGTGCCATTGAGCAAAGAGATTTGGGAATTGAGCAGCCATCTGCTGCGCAATAATTTCTGCCAGTTCGGCAGTCGCTATCTGGTTCTCGCGTCGAGGAGGCATTCTAAAAGAGGAAAACATGAAAGGAAACGAGTGAGATGATTGGATGAAGAGAATGAGATGAAACAAAATCAACAAAAGAAAAGATGGTGGTCATTTGTCCGCATTACCAAGCAAACAAACGACACACTGTGACTAATCAAAGTAAATGGATCAAAAATGATGTATCGCGAAGACATGCTCGCCTATAAGTGAACACTCATCCCAAGAATTCCAAGGTAAGCACAACTGGTCTCGCGTCTGATGAGATGTATACGAAGTGCTTGCCTAGACAGAAAACCCAGAATACAGGCATTCACTCTTCCAGTTTGCACGTGTTCACATTATTTAAAACCCAAGACGTTGACGAGATTTTGAAAATTTGAAGGCACAAGGCCAAAAATTTAATCAAACTGGAAGGGTTCAAAACCTTACAAAAGAGGGTTCAAAACCTTACAATAGAGGGTTCAAAACCTTGTAATGAATTATTCAAAAACAGAAGATTGTTTTTCAAAAATCGTTTTGGAAATTTGGTTTTTGTTTTGATAATCACCTAAGGATAGGTGATGTACATGTTTTAAGATCTAAACACAAGATAACTTGTGTTAGGGTCCTAGAAAGGTTATAGTCTAGGTCAAAGAATTACTAATAACCTAATTCCCTATAACCATTGGCTCTGATACCAACTCTTCTGTCACACCCCGACCGCGTATAACATGCAACCGCGGCTGAAACGTCGGGGAGTGTTGTAACAGAATTAATTGTTTCATAACCATGGCATACAAAGTTGTATTTTATTTATCAACATAAGAGTTACATTGTCTTAAATAGGAAATAAAGAGTTCAGAACATAATTAAACTAAGTCTATCTTCATTTTATGTCTCTAAGGCACAGGTCCGCCCTAGTGTCACGATCATCATCCTACGGAAAAGCTCCTGAAAACACATGTGAAAATAGGTACGTCAGCATAAAAATGCCTGTGAGATACATAGGTTTTTGTGAAAATAGGATTTATGACTTATAAGTTTAGGAAAAGTTGTTTAATAACAGTCAGTCATGAACCTTGTAAGTTGTTTTGTTTTGTAAATCATTAAAAGCAATGATATGTATAAATAAGAGAATAATGTAAGGTTAAATGAATAACCAAGTAAAAATATGTTTGTATAAGATAAATTGTTTTGTAAATCAATGTCTTGTGAAAATAAGTTGTTTATGTAAAATGTAATATGTCAAATATTGAAATGATTTAAGTAACGCTACGGCATGTAATGTTATACAAACACTTATATATAGGAAGTACCAGCGGCGTATCCACCATGCTTGTATCATATTACACACGCCTCGTTACTCAAATCACTTACCCAAACCAACCACCAATGTAAATTGTTTATGTATAAATGAATTGTCATGTATTAATGTGTAAACCATATCGAAATGTCTATGTCCAATGTAAACCACTCAATGTGTATATCAATGTCAAAATGTTTATGTTTAATGTAGATCATGTAATGTGTACCCAAATATATCATGTATGGTATATCAACTAAACCATATGTAAAATGCACAAAAACAAGGTATTGAAGTAAAACATGGTTTAAATCAAAGTTATGTTTTGTGGAACAAATGCATGCTATACTGATACAAACATTTATGCGGTATTGTGAAAATGCATACATCCAAGCCTTGAGACTGTGGCGATAAACCCTTAAACAAATTAAAGGTTTATCTAAGTTATGTATATCGAATTCGGTCATTCCTTCCAATCCAAACAAACCCAGGATTTCAGGAACGGGAGTTGTCAATTCCTATGGTACCACTACCTACTAACGAACGGCGTAGCTAATGTTAATGAATGTATTGTTCCATTGTAAACAACCCAAATGTCATAACAAAATGTAAGCATGTGATGAAAACAACTGTACTAAGTACGCACACAATGGGCATACATAGCATGAAATGTAATGTAATGTAAAACAATGTACTAAGTATGCACACAATGGACATACATAGCATGAAATGTGATGTAAAACAATGTACTAAGTATGCACACAATGGACATACATAGCATGAAATGTAATGTAAAACAATGTACTAAGTATGCACACAATGGACATACATAGCATGAATACAATGAAATCATGTACTATAAATGTACTAATGAACATAGCAAGTATATGATGTGAAAGCAGGAAAGCATGAAAGTAACAAGTAGGCACATGTGTTTCACCCAAAAACAGTTTGGAAAACAGTAAAAGAGGGGTCTATGTACTCACTTGAGATTGCTCAGAAGTACTAAGATAACCACCAAGCAATGCTAGAGATCTCGGAATCAAACGGCACCTAATATAGGTAACTATGTTAATAAACCGGACCTAAATCGGAGGATCGTATAGAATGAGGGTTCGTAAACCAAACGAGTATGGAGACTCGTGTAATATGGTTTAACAAAGCCCACATACTAAAACAAAACTTAACCTAAGTGTTTGTGACCCATTACGACCCGTTTAGGTAGCTTATGCTACTTTAACGCGTCGTTCGCGTAAAACGCGTTCGGACCGCCTAACTAGTCCTATGACAAGTAAAATATGCCTTAACATGTCTAATATGGTTGTCAAATCAGTTTAGATGTCAAAAGTTATGTTACATATGTTTAAAACGAATTTTGGCATCAAAGGGGTATTTTGGTAATTTACCTAAGGCATATAAACTACCTATCATACAACTACTTAAACGAAGCGACCATAAGGTATAACCTCGGAGGGTTATTCCCTATATACTATGGTCACCTAATGTGTTTGGTCGGATCCTAATGATCGACCAAATGGGTCGGGTTCGAAGGTATAAGCGATTTATTAGATCGCTTACCCTTACGACCCTAGACAACGTGGTAATCATTAGGCATAGTCACAAGGGACTATAACCATCGTGATTACAATCACGTTGCGAAGTTCAAACGAACTTCGCATTGACCATAAACTGGTCAATGCAGAAAGTCAAACAAAGTTTGACTTTCGGACTCGAAAAGCAATAAAAGAACGAAGGAACACTTACGAAGGGTCCCCGAATGCTAATCTAGATCAAAATAGCTCAGGTATGAAACAAAGGTTTCAACTTAGAGCACATAAGATTAGATTATTGTGAGGAAAAGTGAAGGGTGGAGGTGGGTATTTATAGTTTTCGGTTCACCGTTAGGATCATTTCTTGGAAAAGGGGGCACGATCTAAGCCGTACACTTGTTGGAAAGTTGTGGTAACTCATTTGCCATCCACCATAAGAGTTTGACACTTGGCACTTGGCCTTTGGAGAGTGTAAAGGGCTGTTAAAAGCTGAAAAAAATGTTTTGCTGCATCTGGCCCCTACTTAAGGACCTAGTTTGGCAGATTTACAGTTTCAGTCCCTCTAACCTCAAAACTTGGTTTTCGATGCGTTTTTTTGACACGTTTAAGCCCCGTTAACCCCATTTCAAAGCTCTAAAATGAAGTTAAGTATATGTTGATGTTCCGGAGTATTTTTCGCATTAAACTGATTACGTTTACGCACCAGCTTGCGTATAACTCTCCAGAAAGTGATATATAGAGTTTGAAATTGAATAAAAGTCAAAACATGAAAAATGTAAAACTCAATCAAACAAACATTTGGATCAAATAACATTGTTTTATTGATAATTGTACTGTTCACAATGATTACAAGCACAGATGTTACATCTTAACTAAGCTAACCAGTAAATCTGTTAAGTTTGAATGGGGACCAAAACAAGAAGAAGCCTTTAGAATTCTTAAGCAAAAACTAACCACCGCACCCATACTAGCGTTACCAGAAGGAACTGAAGACTTTATAGTCTATTGTGACGCTTCTAAGTTAGGTTATGGATGTGTGTTAATGCAACACCAAAAGGTTATAGCTTACACATCTAGACAACTTAAGAATCATGAAGAAAATTATTCAACCCATGATTTGGAATTAGGAGCTATAATTTTTGCCCTAAAAATTTGGAGACATTACCTTTACGATAGTAAGTTTACCATTTTCACTGATCATAAGAGTTTAAGGTATGTTTTCGGGCAAAAGGAGTTGAATATGAGACAAAGACGCTGGATGGAGATACTTAGTGATTACGATTGTAATATCTAGTATCATGCAAGAAAAGCAAATATAGTTGCTTATGCTTTAAGTAGAAAGTATCATGAAAAGCCAAAAAATGTACGTTCTCTTAAATTAAATCTACAAGTAGATTTAAATGAACAGATTAGAGAAGCACAAGAATCAGTAATCAAGGATGATACTGAAAAATTGAAATGAATGATTAAGGAATTAGAACAAGGAACAGATGGAATTTGGAGATTCCATAAGAAAAGAATGTGGATACCTAAATTATGAAACCTACGCCACCGTATATTAGAAGAATCCCATAAGTCTAAGTATACGATGCACCCTGGAAGTGATAAGATGTATCAGGATTTAAGAAAGAATTTTTGGTGGATATGAATGAAAAAGGATATAACAGCTTATGTTTCTAAGTGTTTAACCTGCTCACAGGTCAAAGCTGAACATCAGAAACCCTCAGGTTTATTGCAGCAGTTAGAAATGCCGGTGTGGAAGTAGGAATTGATAACAATGGATTTTGTTACCAAATTACCCAAAACAAGGAAAGGTAATTATACAATCTGGGTGATTGTAGACAGGCTAACTAAGTCAGCTCATTTTCTACCAATGAAGGAAACTTTCAGTATGGAACAGTTAGCTAAATTGTATGTAAATGAAATAGTTTCATTACATGGAATTCCTTTATCAGTTGTTTCTGATAGAGATAAACGTTTTACCTCCCATTTTTGGATAAGTTTCCGAAATGCCATGGGAACCAAGTTGAATCTAAGCACCGCTTATCATCCCAAAACGGACGGACAAAGCGAACGGACAATTCAGACTATGGAAGACATGCTAAGAGCTTGTGTAATTGATTTCGGAGGTAATTGGGATGATCACTTACCACTGATAGAATTTTCTTATAATAACATCTATCATACCAGTATCAATGCTGCACCATTCGAAGCACTTTATGGACGAAAGTGCCGAACGCCAGTCTGTTGGGCAGAAATTGGAGAAAAACAACTCTCTGGACCAGAGATAGTACAAGAAACAATAGACAAGATTGTTCAAGTCAAGGAACGACTAAAAGCAGCACGTGATCGACAAAAGAGCTATGCAGATAATAGACGCAAGCCATTAGAATTTCAGGTAGGAAACAAAGTGTTATTGAAAGTCTCTCCTTGGAAAGGGGTGGTAAGATTCATCAAAAGGGGAAAGCTAAGCCCCAGGTATGTTGGACATTTTGAGATTATTAAAAGAATAGGACCTGTAGCCTATCAGCTACAACTGCCAGAGGAAATGGCAGGAATACATGATGTATTTCATGTATCTAATCTCAAGAAATGCTTAGCTGATGAATCACTGGTAGTACCTCTTAAGGATATAGAGGTAAATGAGCAGTTAAAGTTTGTAGAAAATCCTCTACAGATGGAAGACAGGAAAGTCAAGAATCTCAAACACAAGAGATTGGTATTAGTCAAAGTGAAATGGGACTCCAAAAGAGGACCAGAATACACTTGGGAGCTTGAATCAGAAATGCAAAGGAAATATCCACACTTGTTCTAGTAGATCTCGAGGACGAGCTCTAAAACAAGGTGGGGAGGATATAACAACCCTCCAAAATAATTTTTGACACCCCTAATATGTTTAAACTGACCCAATATGTCCTAAACCATACCCCGTCTGCGAAAACCGAGCCCAAAATACCTTTAATTTTGCAAAAATAAAATAAAAACCAGAAAATAGGGCGCTCGCGGGCCACGTAGCCCTTGGCTACCTCCTACGCGGGGCGTGACAGCCAGTCACCAGGGCGACACCCTGAGCTGCCACGTGGCAGCAATGTGTTGGACCTAGTGTGATGACCCGGACGAGCTAGGCCCTACTACCCCTATGTCGCGGGCCGCGTAAGAAGACCTTTGAGTCTTCGCGGGCCGCGAGGAACTGTAAATCAGGCCCGATAAATAGCGGCCTTCAGCTTCAGTCCAACTCGCTCACACTTCTTTCTTTCTCTCGAATTTCTAAAGAGTAAACATAATTTACGGGCATAATACCCCCCTAAATAACGAAGTTCTGCCCCATTGTAAGTATCATAACCCCGGTTACGTATTAGATACGCTGCCCGATTGATCCAGGGTTCCGTAATGGCTGTCATGGTTCTGCCCGACGTAGTTGTTGGAATGCCGTCTCAGGGAGGGTATCATTAATATTGGGTTATTATACTAACACGTGTGCGTTTGTGTAAATTATAGATAATCACAGGGAAATCCTTAAAGGAAAACCCTAAGATAGCAATGTGAGTAATCTCCTTTTTGCAAAATGTTTTTACAAAACCTCACTTAATTAATGATATATTAAACAGTGATTGAGTATTTGTATTCTACAATTTTCGTCGGTATGTTGGGGTTTTGTATACAAAATTTGTTACTACATTGTGAGTAGTAACATGACCACAAGTCGAATAACAACCCTCCTGAATTTTTGACACCCTAATATATTTTAAAATATTCCCATATGTCTTAAAATACACCCCTTATGTGAAAACCGAGCTCAAAATATGAAATGTCATTAAAAATAAAATAAAAACAAGAAAATTGAGTCTGTCGCGGGGCGCGTAGCCCTTGGCTACACCTTACGCGGGTCGCGACACCTACGAGATAAGGCGACCCCCGGTGCTGCCACGTGTCATCATCGTGGTGGAGCTAGTGCGCTGACTGGCCAACCCCAGGGCCTACTTACCCTACTAAGCGGGCCACGTAAACCCAGGCCTCACCTTACGCGGGCCGCGAGGAAACCAATTTCAGGCCCTATAAAGTGGGAGTTCGGGCCTTCAGTTTCCGTCGCTCACGTTTCTTTTCTTTCTCTCAATTTCTGAATAGTAGACATAATCTAGAGTATAATACCCCCCTAAATAACGAATTTCTGCTCCGTCGTAAGTATTATAACCCCATTTACGTATTAGATATGCTGCCCGATTGATCCAGGGTTCTGTAACGACTGTCGTGGCTCTGCCCGACGTAGTCGTTGGAATGCCGTCTCGGGGAGGGTATCGTTAATATAAATAAAGGGTTATTATACTAACATATGTACATTTGTGTAATTAATAGATTAACACCAGGAAACCCTTAAACGAAGTCTAAGACAGCAATGTGAGTAATCTCCTTTTTGTAAACTGTTTTTACAAAACCTTAAATATTTTACAATGTGATTAAGCAGTGATTGAGTCTTTGTAATTCTTCAATTACTGCCGGTATGTTGGGGTTTTGTATACAAAATGCGAGACACATTACCATTGGACAAAGAGTTAGCCAATGTGTAATATGACCCACCAGTCAGGATTAACAGTATTGAATGAGTAGTTGTGTAGATGTAAACAATGTGATAGCTCTCAATACTGTATTAATTGATAAAACTCTTCTTGATTAAACTGGGATTCACTCACCAGTATTTCCCACTGACAAATGTTTTTAAAACGCGTTTCATGTAACAAAATGTTACAACCAATTAGAAGAAAGCCAGCTGGAGAGCACTGACGGCTTGGAAAAATGTGGCTATAAAAGTTACCTAAAAGACGATGTTTTAAATTCAATAATATAGGGTTTATCCCTATAAACATGTTGTAATAAGAAACTTGGGTTTTACCCATGTGGTTATTAATATAAAATATGGTGGTTTTACTCTGATAAACATTTCCTAACTACGGTCCTGATGAAATTTCCGCTGCCAAAATAATAAAAAAAAATGATACCACCACAACTGGTCTCGCGGCCGCCCGTTCCCGGAACAGATAAGGGGGCAGGGGTTGCGACAGAAGGTGGTATCAGATCTTAGCCACTGATTCAGCCACAGAAGTGTTCTGCTGACATCAATATTATCCATATTGTTAGGAAATAAATTATGAAAATACGTGCATATATGTATTTTATTGTTATGTGTTATTTGACTATTTGTTAGTTTACAGTATGAGTGATCAAGGACCCTCAGACGTGTATCGTCAGTTGTCCGATTCACCTAGGAGTGAAGGTACTTCTTCCCAGCCTACCCTCTCTGGGTATTCAGTTGATCAGGAAGAAGGGATGTTTTCCTTTAAAGCTCAGTCTGAAGAGCCATTCCCTCCGAAAAAGAGAGGATGGTTCAGTAAGGGAGCATTCGAGCGTAGGCAAAGAATGTGAAAGTTGCTACAACAAAGAGTCCTAGCACCCGCTAAGAGAGAGTCAAATGCCCATACACAGGATATGCTTAATAGGAGCTTAGTCAATTTTCATATCCTAGCAACAACTGGTGCCGACCCAAATCTGGAACAACTAGTAGCCCCACAACCCTTACCTTTATTTCCCACTCAGCCGATGGAGATAGAAAACAACCTCGAAAATCAAGTAGAAATGCATGATTTCAACCCTGAGGAGATACCTAGGATACCAGCCCCTAATCCCTTAGACCCAGATTATGATCCATGGTTCGATGATCGTAGGGATTATGTGGCATGCTACCACCTAAACGACGAAACCATGCCGAACTTAGCAGCCTATCCAGGTCTGGACCCTCTAGATCCCTACTATGACAATGATGAATACATTAGGGAGATCTTAGAAAATCCATACCCTCAGGAGAATCCCATGCCCTAGTACCCAGATCCAGTACCAGCACCTGCACCTGCACCCCCAATGAGTGCAGAAAATGTGCATGAGCTCCGAACTTTCGGAGAAGAGATCTTAGAGAGTAGTGAGAGAATGAGGCAGGTAGGAGTGCGACTCGTCTGGAATACGACGAGCGCAATATGGATTACTGGATGAATCCAGATCAGTGAAGGTGATGGTGGAGTTGGTAATAATAATAATAATATAATAATATATAATATGTTAGTATGAAAAAAATATGTATAATACATATATAGGTGTAATAATAATATATGTTGTAGTATAGACCACTTTGTGGTTAACGATGCATAGTAGTGTTGTAATTTTAAATTCAGTCTTAGTGTGTATTTGACGCATACTATAATAGAAAATAGTAAGTCGCAATGCTCGACGTTTTTGATCAAGATGCGTGTCATGTGATTGATCGTATTAAGATATTATCTTGTGATATTAATATGTGGTAAATGTTTAAAATACAGTTGGCCGACCAAGTGAATCAGAAGAATCTGGATAATAACCCGGAAAACCAGAATGACAATAATCTGAATAACGATAATCCGAACAATGATAACAATGGAAACCAAGTGGACAAAAGTGCCATCCAACACGTAGTGGCACAAGGAATAATAGATGCAATGCCATATATTTTTCAAACGGTTAGGGAAGCAGAAAATAAAAGTAAACGTGATAGCAAGAGACCCTCTGAACCTGAACACAGCGTGAACAATGGACCCGTACTTCAAATGGCCATTCCCAAAAGAAGAAGAACCGTGTCTTACGGTTGTTCTTACAAAGAATTCTGGTCTTGTAAACCAATGGAATTCTCGGGCAATGAAGGGGCCATTGCAACCCTACGCTGGATAGAAAAGACTGAGGCAGTCTTAAGAATAAGTAAGTGCGCAGAAGAGGATAAGATAATGTTTGCCTCTAATCTGTTTAAGAATTCAGCACTAGAATGGTGGAACACTATCCTCTAGTCTAAGGGAAGTGATAGAACTTACAATATGGAATGGGAGGAGTTTAAAAACAAGGTAGAAAGGAAATTTTGCCCTTCTAATGAAAAAGAACAGATAGCAAACAAGTTCCTAAACCTTAGAATGACTGGTGTGGATAGTAAGGGTTACACTAAGTTATTCTTTGAATATGCTAGAATAGTACCAACCCTTGCTTCACCTGAACCAGTATTAATCTCCTGTTACATCTGGGGATTAATTGGAAAGATTAGACATGTAGTCAAGGAAGCTAGACCCCAAACCATAGAAGAAGCTGTAGAACTAGCCAACGCCTTGACGGATGAATTAGTCCGTACACGGGAAGAGGATCAAAGGAGGAACCTAACCCAGAAGCTTACACAAGAATTCCATTCTGGAAATTCTAATCGTGGGAAAAATGTAGGTTCTACCTCTGCACCCTACTATAAGTATTGCAAAAGGAAGCATTCAGGAAGATGCTCCATATACTGTAACTTCTGCAAAATATCGGGACACAAGGAGGAACATTGCAGGAAAAAGATTAGCAACAAGATATGCTACAACTGCGGAGAACAAGGCTATATCAAGCCTAACTGTCCGAAATTAGCTCCAGTCACGAACACCAAGAATACTAAAAATGCTAGAGCATTTGTTCTGACTGCAGAAGAAGCAAAGATGATCCCGGATGTGATCACCGGTACGTTTTTAGTTAATGATGTTTTTGCTAAAGTATTATTTGACTCTGGTGCAAACCAAAGTTTTATTAATACTTCATTTTGCAAACTTCTTAATCAATCATTAACTAAACTTCCACAAGAATGTCTAGTAGAGACAGCAAATGGGGAAACCATTAAGATTTCTGAGATCTTGCAGGGAGCAATAATAAAAATTCTAAATCAGAAATTTATTGCAAATCTTTACCCCATGAATCTGGCAGGATTTGATGTCGTGTTAGGAATGGATTGGTTAATAGCCAATAAAGCCAGTATTTTGTGTGATCAAAAGTCAATACAAGTAAATTCAGCAAGGGGTGAAAAGATCACAATTAAAGGAAATAAAACCTCTAGATCCACTAAATTCATCTATGTGATGAAAACAGCAAGTTACATAAGAAAAGGATCATTAGTGTATTTTATTTCTATAATCACTAACACTAAAGGAAAAGAATTAAAGGATATTCCAGTAGTATCCCAGTTTTCAGATGTATTCCCAGAAGAGCTACCAGGGCAACCTCCAGACAGAGAAGTTGAATTCAGAATTCATTTAATACCAGGGACAGCACCAATTGCCAAAGCACCTTACCGTTTGGCACCTGTAGAAATGAAGGAACTGAAGAAACAGTTAGACGAATTATTAGAGAAAGGATTCATACACCCAAGCTCATCGCCATGGGGAGCACCGATCTTATTCGTCAAAAGGAAGGACGGATCAATGCGTATGTGCATTGACTACCGTGAATTGAACAAAGTCACGATTAAGAATCGGTATCCATTACCAAGAATCGATGATCTGTTTGATCAATTACAAGGAGCCCGATTTTTCTCAAAAAATCGATTTAAGGTCAGGATATCATCAATTAAAGGTACAGGAAGAGGACATTCCTAAGACCTCTTTCAGAACGAGGTATGGCAATTATGAATTTACTGTCATGCCATTTGGTTTAACCAATGCCCCAGCTGCATTCATGGACATGATGAACCGAATATGTAAACCATATTTGGATAAATTCATAATTGTCTTTATAGATGATATTCTCATTTACTCTAAGAGTAAAGAGGAACATGCAAATCATTTGCACGCACTTCTAAGTTTATTAAGAAAAGAAAAGCTTTATGCTAAATTTTCGAAGTGTGAGTTTTGGTTAGAACTGGTACAATTACTCGGACATCTAGTTAATCATGAAGGAATTCATCCCACCAAGATCGAGGCGATAACCAAGTGGAAAAACCCTGAGTCACCAACAGAGGTTAGAAGTTTCTTAGGACTAGCCGGTTATTATAGAAGATTTATTCGAGATTTTTCTAAGATAGCCATTCCCTTAAATAAGCTAACCTGTAAATCTGTTAAGTTTGAATGGGAAACCAAACAAGAAGAAGCCTTTAGAATCCTTAAGCAAAGATTAACCCATACACCCATACTAGCATTACCAGAAGGAACTGAAGATTTTGTAATCTATTGTGACGCTTCTAAATTAGGTTATGGATGTGTGTTGATGCAACGACAAAAGGTTATAGCTTATGCATCCAGACAACTTAAGAATCATGAAGAGAATTATTCAACTCATGATTTAGAATTAGGAGCTATAATTTTCGCCCTTAAGATTTGGAGACATTATCTATACGGTAGTAAGTTTACTGTTTTTACCGATCATAAGAGTTTAAAGTATGTCTTCAGGCAACAGGAATTGAATATGAGACAAAGACGCTGGATGGATATGGTTAGTGATTATGACTGTGATATCCAGTATCATGCAAGAAGGGCAAATGTAGTTGCTGATGCTTTAAGTCGAAAGTATCATGAAAAGCCAAAAAGAGTACGTTCTCTTAAATTAAATCTACAAGTATATTTAAATGAGCAAATTAGGAAAGTACAAGAATCAGTAATCAAGGATGATACTGAAAAGTTAAAAGGAATGATTAAGGAATTAGAACAAGGAACAGATGGAATTTGGAGATTCCATAAGAAAAGGATGTGGATACCTAAATTAGGAAACCTACGCCACCGTATATTAGAAGAAGCCCATAAATATAAGTATACGATGCATCCTGAAAGTGATAAGATGTACCAAGATTTAAGGAAAAATTTCTGGTGGATAGGAATGAAAAAGGATATAGTAGCATATGTTGCAAAGTGTTTAACTTGCTCACAAGTTAAAGCTGAACATCAGAAACCTTCAGGTTTATTGCAACAGTTAGAAATGCCTGTTTGGAAATGGGAATTAATAACAATGGATTTTGTTACTAAATTACCCAAGACCAGGAAATGTAATGATACAATCTGGGTGATTGCAGATAGACTAACCATGTCAGCTCATTTTCTACCAATGAAGGAAACTTTCAGTATGGAACAATTAGCTAAATTGTATGTAAATGAAGTAGTTTCATTACATGGAATTCCTCTATCAATTGTTTCTGACAGAGATAGTCGTTTTACCTCTCTTTTTTGGACAAGTTTCCAAAAAGTAATGGAACCAAGTTGAATCTAAGCACAGCTTATCATCCTCAAACGGACGGACAAAGCGAAAGGACCATACAGACAATGGAGGACATGCTTAGAGCTTGTGTAATTGATTTCGGAGGTAATTGGGACGATCACTTACCATTGATAGAATTTTCTTATAATAATAGTTATCACACAAGTATCAATGCTGCACCATTCGAAGCACTTTATGGACGAAAGTGCCGAACCCCAGTCTGTTGGGCAGAAATTGGAGAAAAGCAACTATCTGGACCTGAGATAGTACAAGAAACAACATACAAAATCATTCAAGTCAAGGAACGACTAAAAGCAGCACGTGATCGACACAAGAGTTATGCTGATAACAGACGAAAGCCGTTGGAGTTTCAATTAAGAGATAAAGTATTGTTAAAAGTCTCTCCTTGGAAAGGAGTGGTGAGATTCATCAAAAGGGGAAAGCTATGCCCCAGGTATGTTGGACCTTTTGAGATTATTAGAAGAATAGGACCTGTAGCCTATCATCTACAACTGCCAGAGGAAATGGCAGGAATACATGATGTATTTCATGTATCTAATCTCAAGAAATGCTTAGCTGACGAATCACTCGTAGTACCTATTAAGGATATAGAGGTAAATGAGGAGTTAAAATTTGTAGAAAGGCCTCTACAGATTGAAGATAGGAAAGTCAAAAACCTCAAGCGCAAGAGATTAGTTCTGGTCAAAGTGAAGTGGGACTCCAAAAGAGGACCAGAATACACATGGGAGCTTGAATCGCAAATGCAAAGGAAATATCCACACTTGTTCCAGTAGACCTCGAGGACGAGTTCTAAAACAAGGTGGGGAGGATATAACAACCCTCCTGAATTTTTGACACCCCAATATATTTTAAAATATTCCCATATGTCTTAAATTACACCCCGTATGTGAAAACTGAGCTCAAAATATGAAATATCATTAAAAATAAAATAAAAACAAGAAAATTGAGTCTGTCGCGGGGCGCGTAGCCCTTGGCTACACCTTACGCGGGCCGCGACAGCTACGAGATCAGGCGACCCCCGGTGCTGCCACGTGTCATCATCGTGGCGGAGCTAGTGCGCTGACTGGCCAACCCTAGGGCCTACTTACCCTACTAGGCAGGCCGCGTAAACCCAAGCCTCACCTTACGCGGGCCGCGAGGAAACCAATTTCAGGCCCTATAAAGTGGGAGGAGCTCGGGCCTTCAGTTTTCGTAGCTCACGTTTCTTTTCTTTCTCTCAATTTCTGAATAGTAGGCATAATCTCGAGTATAATACCCCCCCTAAATAACGATGTCCTGCTCCGTTGTAAGTATTATAACCCTAGTTACGTATTAGATACGCTGCCCGATTGATCCAGGGTTCCGTAACGACTGTCGTGGCTCTGCCCGACGTAGTCGTTGGAATGCCGTCTCGGGGAGGGTATCGTTAATATAAATAAAGGGTTATTATACTAACATATGTACATTTGTGTAATTAATAGATTAACACCAGGAAACCCTTAAATGAAGTCTAAGACAGCAATGTGAGTAATCTCCTTTTTGTAAACTGTTTTTACAAAACCTTAAATATTTTACAATGTGATTAAGCAGTGGTTGTGTCTTTGTAATTCTTCAATTACTGCCGGTATGTTGGGGTTTTTTATAAAAAATGTGAGACACGTTACCATTGGACAAAGAGTTAGCCAATGTGTAATATGACCCACCAGTCAGGATTGACAGTACTGAATGAGTAATTGTGTAGATGTAAACAATGTGATAGCTCTCAATACTGTGTTAATTGATAAAACTCTTCTTGATTAAACTGGGATTCACTCACCAGTATTTCCCACTGACAAATGTTTTTAAAACGCGTTTCAGGTAACAAAATGTAATAGCCAATTAGAAGAAAACCAGCTGGAGAGTACTGACGGCTTGGAAAAATGTGGCTATAAAAGTTACCTAAAAGACGATGCTTTAAATTCAATGATATAGGGTTTATCCCTATAAACATGTTGTAATAAGAAACTTGGGTTTTACCCATGTGGTTATTAATATAAAATATGGTGGTTTTACTCTGATAAACATTTCCTAACTACGGCCTGATGAAATTTCCGCTGCCAAAATGATACCACCACAACTGGTCTCGTGGCCGCCCGTTCCCGGGACATTTAAGGGGGCGGGGGTTGCGACAAGTCGGGTTGACAGTACCGTGGGTGGTAATTAAAGTTGATGGAAACAAATGTAATTGCAAGATCGCCCTCAATACTGTACAATGGTTTTTATAAGTCTTGATTAAACTGGGATTCACTCACCAGTATTTCCCACTGACAAAATGTTTTTAAACGCGTTTCAGGTAACAAAATGTGAAATCCAAATAGAAGCCAGCTGGACAACACTGAAGGCTTGGAAAAGTGGCTATAAAGTTACCTAAAATAAAGAGATGTTTTATTTAAATAAAATAGGGTTTATCCCTATGAAAATGTATGTACTTAAAACTTGGGAGTTTCCCATATGTTTAATATTATAAAAGTGTGGTATTTTACTCTGATAAAATATTTCCTAACTACGATCCTGATGAAAGTTCCGCTTCCAAAATGACAAACCCAGATACCACCGGAACTGGCCGCGGCCGCTCGTTCCCGGGTAGTTAGGGGACGGGGGTTGCGACATCCTCCCCAGAGAAGACCAAGCATGCATGACACGCGCGACACATATGGGGGGACAGGCAGTTATTATGACCATCCATCTAACGTGCAATAAAGGCGTCCACTTCACAGCCGGCTGGGCCCGCGCAACATAAACAATGAATGGGATGAAACTGATCTGGATTATCTTACTTGGCAAGATGATGAAGGTTCTTCAGTCCTCAACCATTTATAGAAAAATCACGAGTATTACAGACTAAGGCCGCGCGCCGCCTACAACGAAGAAGCAGAACGTGATTTCAGCCTTGTCTACAGGCCAATAGAAGCTGCTGAACACTCGAAGTTTATCCGGAGCATCGCCCTAGCCCCGCTAGAAATAGCAAAGCTACCCCCCACAGTTGGAAAGTTCAACGGTCTCACTGACCCCGATGATCATGTGCGAGTATTTACAAGCGTTGGTGTTTTAGGGCAATGGACATTGCCAATGTGGTACCATCTGTTCATTCAAACTCTCACAGGGGCTGCTTGATCCTGGTTCGACAGCCTCCCATCTGGAAAAATCAAGTCATGGGTCGACTTCAGAGACTAATATGTAGCCCACTTCAGCCAGCAGAGACGCTATCAGCACGACTCATCTGAGGTGACCGACATCTGGCGTAGAGAAAATGAGGGGTTAAAGGATTTCATCACTCACTTCAACAAGGAGTGTTTAGAGATTGGAGGTGTAAGCGAACAACTATTGCGCGCTCACTTCAAGAAGGCAATCCGTTGCGATAGTCTCATCAGGACTATCACAGGAAAGGACGGTATGCCCAAAGAGTGGGACAAACTCATGGCAGCTGCAAAGATTGTAGCGCAAACTGAGGAATTTGATGTGCTGAATATGGTCTAATGAAAACTAACCTAATCTAGACACCCTAGTTTTAAATTTATAAACTAAGACTCTCTAAATGCTAGACCACTGACAGGCAAGTGTACCTATCGTACGTAGTAAAGCCTAATGAAGTCCGAGTATCAAACCCATGAGACACTAGCGACGCTAACTAGACTCTGACTCACCTAATTACTTAACTGGTTTTTAATTGTTTTAAGGGTTTTAACTAATTAAACTAAAGGAATTAACTAAGACAAACTAGACTACCTAGACGCAAGTTGAAGGCTACTAAGGTGGAATCAAGGATGAGATAGTACTACCCAGGTTTGGAATCCTATCTGTGACTCTCAGTTTTCTCTCGGCAATGGTAACTATGATGGAACCAGGTTCTAATAATACGACACTCTAAGACTAAAGATAAGTTGAATCTCCTCCCGGTCTCATCAACTTCTCCTAAGGTCTAAAGGTCAAATAAAGCTTACTGGTATGGGTTGGATCACCTCCCGGTCTCTCCAACAATACTAAAGTACCCAAAGACTAGATCTCCTCTCAGTCTCACTAATTACAATACACCCTAGAGTGCACGGGGTAACCTAAAAACAATTGACAAGACTTAGGAAAACAAATAATACTAGGGAACTTAGACAGGTCTCCTCCCGGTCTCACTGCACCTAAATACCTAGCACCAAAGATATTCCTAACTATCTATCTCCTCCCGGTCTCAAGAATAGGTAGAACACTAAACTCCTCTAAATCACCAAACAAAGTTCCTATGGAGTACGTGCACCATAAACCATAAACTAGTTACGAACACAAAGTAGGTAACCTAACATGCATCTATACATGAAAGACATTCACAAAGACACATGAGGAACGATTGAATGATAATAAATTAGAATAAAGCACACACACATCTAGCCAATTATTATTAGGTCTTTTACTTTAATATTTATCCATCACAAAATTATCAAAAGCCGAAAAATTACCAATTGACACGAATAATCATCACAAACCGGGTAGATAAACTAATTAGCCAAGAATCATAGTCAAGAACAATAATAAACAAGTCTGAAATAACAAATAATTCATGTTCATAAGTCTAAAATCACAAAGTAATTAAAACTGAACACTAACTATTTGTGAACTCGACCCGATTCTTGATCGTGGCTTGAACCCTCGAACCAACTATTTTCTTTCTCCTCTTGTCGCACCTGATGTTGCTGCCGTCCAAGTCTTCTCGTCTGCCGTATACTCCCCCTTATTTGTCCAAGTAATATTTTTATATTTATATTCTGGACTAGGGATCATGAGGGTTAAATATATTCATCAATGTTTAATTAATGATTCACATGGCCCAAAGTCAAAATTCACGTAACATATTGGGCTGAAGATGTTTCATGGCTCATTAGGATTTCTTTCAAATTGTCGCCTGATGATGATGGATCTCTTTTAATAATATGCCTATCCTTGGCTTCAAATAACTATTCTTTCTTTTGATCTCTGTGTCGCCCCCCTATATATTGGCAGTAGCTTTTTTTTTTCCGTGTGTGATGTGTATTTTAGTAGCCCAAACTTTATGTGGCAATTTTAATTCAGTCACTGGCGTCCCACTCTGCTCAACTGGTTGGTTATTTACTTAGTACTCTTTTTCGCTCCATTTACACCAGGACCTGACCCAACACAAAATAATGTAATATAATGCTAAAAACTATAAAAAACAAATAAAAACTATACAAATATTATACAATTTACACAGGGAAAATATGTATATTTTACCACACATCAAATATCCCCACACTTAACATTTTACTTGTCCCTAAGCAAAATCCCAAGCAACATGTCCAACTTAAACACTTAACAATAACGCAAGTCTCGAACAAGTTATAACGCGAACTACAAAATCATCAAACGCAGCGGTTTCGCAAGACTTACAACGTTCAAAAGGTCGACGAATCATAATATTTAAATGAAAACAGGCCTACCTAATCAAGTTTTTCTTACCTTCAAGCAATCAATCATGCACTGTCAACACCCCTCACAATGTCACTCATCTCTCGGCTAATATATATATAATTTTTAGTGAACTCTCAAAACCGAACTATGAAACATACTATCATAAGCTTGTACGTCAATCAAATCTCCACCTTAATGTTAGAATTCGGCACAGATCAAGAGGACTTTAATGGGTAGGTAAGGGTTAAAGGTAGGTTTTTTTATTGGGAAGAAGTGGCTAAACACGTAATCACACAATAAACCGGATAAGCATGAAACAAACACTAACATATTGGTCATTTCGACCCACAGCTTTTATTCTATTTTTTTTCGGGGAATTGGTTTTTAATAAACCAACCTTTGCCAAATTGGTAATTAATAATCCAACATACAGACTTGGTATGTAATAATCCTACGTTTTAACTTGTTGGTACTCAATAGACCTCCGTTAGTTTTTTTTAACTCAAGTTAGTTTTTAAGTTTTATTTATTACACAAACAGTCCCTGTAGTTATAATTTACTAGTTTTAAGTTTTATTTATTACACAAACAGTCCCTGTAGTTATAAAAAAATTCATAAAAATCAAAAAAATTCAAAAAAAATCAAAAAAATTCAAAAAAATTCTAAAAAAATCAAAAAAATTCAAAAAAATTCTAAAAAAATCAAAAAAATTCTAAAAAAATCAAAAAAATTCAAAAAAATCAAAAAAACTCTAAAAATCATACCGTTTCGACCCGGACCGTTTCGACTCGTACCGTTTCGACCCGTACCGTTTCGACGCGTACCGTTTAGACCCGGACCGTTTCTTTGGATCAATTGGTAACGATTCGGTTCGTAACACGCGTCTGATATCCGATACCCTAAATCGTAAACAGAAAATTAATAAAGAAAAAAGTCCCCAAAACCAAAAAAAGAACTTGCAAGTTGCAACTGAGTTAACTCAACTCTAAGCCGCAAACAAGTGACATTCACAAAAACCATGAAACTCAGAATCACCATTGCCGATCTCCATTTCCTCTCATCATCACTCCACCCCATCTTCAACCACCAGCAACAATCACGAAGCATCACAAAAGTCCGATTAAAATGGGTCAAAAACCGATCACTAGACAACATAATCGACATCCACACCGATCTCAAAGCCGCAAACATCCTCAAAGACGCCATATTCCACCGCCCCACCCAATTCCTCACTGCAAAATCACTCTCCGACACCCAAAAACTCCTCGGAATCACCATCCCCACCCTCCGTTTCATCCGCCGTTACCCCACTCTCTTCGAAGAGTTCCCACACCCCAAATACGCCTCACTCCCCTGTTTTCGCCTCACCCAAATCGCCCTCAATTTGCACAAATTAGAACAAAAGATCTACGAAATTGAAGAGCCCAACATCGTTGAAAGACTCTGTAGAGTCTTGATGATGAGTAGAAACAAGCAATTGCCGCTTCGATCGCTTCATTTGTTAAGATGGGATCTAGGGTTTCCGTACGACTATGATCAGGTTTTGGCGGGAAAGTATGGGGATATGTTTGAGATTGTGAAAAGCTCAAATGGGTTGTTGTCAAGTTTGAAACTTGTCAAGTGGGTTGATGAGTTTGCTGTTTCTGAGCTTCAAAAGAGTAATGAAGTTGAAGAAATTGGTTATAAAAAGTTTCTAAGGGGGAAAAGTGTGTTGGAATTTCCTTTAAGTCGAAACGGTCCGGGTCGAAACGGTCCGGGTCGAAACGGTCCGGGCCGAAACGGTATGATTTTTAGAGTTTTTTTGATTTTTTTTGAATTTTTATGATTTTTTATGATTTTTTTTGATTTTTTTAGAATTTTTTTGAATTTTTTTGATTTTTTTAGAATTTTTTTGAATTTTTTTGATTTTTTTAGAATTTTTTTGAATTTTTTTGATTTTTATGAATTTTTTTATAACTACAGGGACTGTTTGTGTAATAAATAAAACTTAAAACTAGTAAATTATAACTACAGGGAGTGTTTGTGTAATAAATAAAACTTAAAAACTAACTTGAGTTAAAAAAAACTAACGGAGGTCTATTGAGTACCAACAAGTTAAAACGTAGGATTATTACATACCAAGTCTGTATGTTGGATTATTAATTACCAATTTGGCAAATGTTGGTTTATTAAAAACCAATTCCCCTTTTTTTTCTTGTTCTCATCTTTTGCTGTTTTTTTTTTCTTTTTTTTCATTTTCTTTTTTTCAATTTTTTTATTTCATCATTTTTTTTCGTTTTCTTTCTTCACAAATATAATAATCACGTAACACGATCCGGTTATCAAATCACAAACGGGTAACAAACGAATGGCTAGGCTCAAAGTGGTATCTAAGGGTAGTGGTGAAACGGGTCAAACACAAAGGCTACATAAACAAGGTGATCCTAATGCCTCTATCATATCCATGCCAAATCCTAACCGAATGTCTCAAACTGTATCAAAACGCTGAAGTTCTAAAGTAATGCAACAAGTCGGTAAACACACATGAAACGAAAGTAGTCAACATATAAATATGAAACATGTAAAGGCTCAAATCTCACTATCATGTGGTAAATAAGGGCTACCGATATCGACAATGCACAATCAATTAACTCTCCGGTTCCATCCACTATCCTAGGCATCCCAAAACCTTTTACTCCCAAAAACCGATTCAGTCAACCTACTATCCCGCAACTTAAAAAAACATGTGCTCTCGACTCGTAAATTCGACAATTAAATCGTTTTTGACCGACGTTTTGAAAAGGTTTTTGTTTTCTATGCACTAAAGGACCGGGACTCGCAACAAACTCACTTTTTTTCAATTTTTCAATTTTTTTTAGATTTTTTATTTTTTTTTATTTTTTTAAATTTTTATGACTCAAGACTCACTAACTAAGACACTAAACGATAGTTTCCCATCCCCACACTTAAACTCTACATTGCCCTCAATGTAGGATGGAAACCGACTCAAAAGATTAAAATAAATAAGAAATAAAAAGACTTAGGGCAAATTGGAAAAGACTTAGCTGGTTCTATGACGCGTAAGCTCCAAACTCTCGTCCAATCCAGCTCGATTGTATAGCATTTCGTTCGCGATCGGCTTTGACTCTAACTGGTATACTTGGAAAATGCCTGATATCTGATAAGCAGCTCCAAAATCACCCGAATGGAGATTGCGTACGGGTGGTACGATTTAAACCTGCATAAACAAAAACAAGCAAAAACCAAAGTAGTACCGACTCTAAAAAAACGATTCAAACGAAACTAACTTAGACTCAATATGCAAAAACTACGACTCTATACAAACTCTATGAAACCTCCCCACACTTGAATTTAATCAGGAGGTTTCTCCTTTATCCAACCTCTATCCAACCCGTTTAGTTTTAATTGTTCATCATTGTTTATTAAGAAATTAATGATGAAACTAGAAAATATTTTAGGACATTCAAACGGGTCAGACCTCCAAAATTTAAATTTACCTGGACCAGACCTGATACGATGCATGTAATGAGGAAGATGGTTGTCTCTGCATTTCAGATTCTTACTTTGCTTCTTTTCATACCATCTTCTAACCCTCACAATGTGTTGATCCAAGAAATTTCTTTGCACATTTTTCCGTGTTCTTGTTGGTGTTGGTGTTGGTGTGGGTGGCAATCCAACTTCTAAAACCTTTACGGGCCAGCTATCCAATTCTTCAGCCACTTTCTCTTCTTCTACGTTTGGTATTTGTTTGATCTCCATGGTTGGCTTCTCTTCAAGTAATGTCTCTAGATATGCTAGATCACCAACCGGGTCAAATTCTTCATCTATAAGTGTTGGTAAACCAACCAACTCATCACCAAACTCATCCTCCCAAGATGGTATATGCATCCCTCTCTCATTTTCCATCTTGTCAAGTGGCTCATCCACGTCTTCCCCCTCATCATCATTCCAGAAGTCGTCATCAATGGGTTCAGGACCATAATACCATGGCGTGGAATACCAATTAAGTGTCACGTCCTGTTGAGCCGGAGGTGGGACTGAATCGTCCGTTGTCGTCTCCAATTCTACATCTGACAACTCTGGATCACCGGGAAGCTCTCTTTTAACATGTTCTTCCTCAACTTCATCTTCTTTCACTCCCTCATAGTTATCAAAGTTAATATGATCATCATAGTAATCATCCCATGTAAATCGTATTGTACTTTGATTTTTCTTCTGATTCATGTAAACCGGACAATCTTCATACCCGTGCGGTCCACCACAGTCCTGACACCTTGGATGTACGTGCTGATTCATGCTTTCCTTAATCATTTGACTCAGTGTCTCGATCATTCGCTCAAGAATGGTGAACATTTCGGGAAACCTCGGATCTCTTTGGTCTTGTGTTGTTGTCGTTATCTGAGCGAATATTTGACATGATTCCACGAATGCCCAAACATGGGGAGGGTACTCGCTATGATAACCTGCCATGAAGAGAGTAACAAAACAGCACAAAGTAGAGAGAGGAAAGGAAAAAAAACTAACTAACTAATAAAAAATATTTACAAAAATAATGACTCTACACACTACTACTAGACACAAATTCTACGACTCAAACCCTAAGACTCAAATTACAAATAAGACCAATTAAACAAATAAGATCAGTCAAAGCTAATAACACAATCGCCTAAGTGTCCCCGGCAACGGCGCTAAAAACTTGATGTGCTGAATATGGTCTAATAAAAACTAACCTAATCTAGACACCCTAGTTTTAAATTTATAAACTAAGACTCTCTAAATGCTAGACCACTGACAGGCAAGTGTACCTATCGTACGTAGTAAAGCCTAATGAAGTCAGAGTATCAAACCCATGAGACACTAGCGACGCTAACTAGACTCTGACTCACCTAATTACTTAACTGGTTTTTAATTGTTTTGAGGGTTTTAACTAATTAAACTAAAGGAATTAACTAAGACAAACTAGACTACCTAGACGCAAGTTGAAGGCTACTAAGGTGGAATCAAGGATGAGAAAGTACTACCCAGGTTTGGAATCCTATCTGTGACTCTCAGTTTTCTCTCGGCAATGGTAACTATGATGGAACCAGGTTCTAATAATACGACACTATAAGACTAAAGATAAGTTGAATCTCCTCCCGGTCTCATCAACTTCTCCTAAGGTCTAAAGGTCAAATAAAGCTTACTGGTATGGGTTGGATCACCTCCCGGTCTCTCCAACAATACTAAAGTACCCAAAGACTAGATCTCCTCTTGGTCTCACTAATTACAATACACCCTAGAGTGCACGGGGTAACCTAAAAACAATTGACAAGACTTAGGAAAACAAATAATACTAGGGAACTTAGACAGATCTCCTCCCGGTCTCACTGCACCTAAATACCTAGCACCAAAGATATTCCTAACTATTTATCTCCTCCCGGTCTCAAGAATAGGTAGAACACTAAACTCCTCTAAATCACCAAACAAAGTTCCTATGGAGTACGTGCACCATAAACCATAAACTACTTACGAACACAAAGTAGGTAACCTAACATGCATCTATACATGAAAGACATTCACAAAGACACATGAGGAACGATTGAATGATAATAAATTAGAATAAAGCACGCACACACATCTAGCCAATTATTATTAGGTCTTTTACTTTAATATTTATCCTTCACAAAATTATCAAAAGCCGAAAAATTACCAATTGACACGAATAATCATCACAAACCCGGGTAGATAAACTAATTAGCCAAGAATCATAGTCAAGAACAATAATAAACAAGTCTGAAATAACAAATAATTCATGTTCATAAGTCTAAAAACACAGAGTAATTAAAACTGAACACTAACTATTTGTGAACTCGACCCGATTCTTGATCGTGGCTTGAACCCTCGAACCAACTCTTTTCTTTCTCCTCTTGTCACACCTGATGTTGCTGCCGTCCAAGTCTTCTCATCTGCCGTATACTCCCCCTTATTTGTCCAAGTAATATTTTAATATTTATATTTTGGACTAGGGATCATGAGGGTTAAATATATTCATCAATGTTTAATTAATGATTCACATGGCCCAAAGTCAAAATTCACGTAACATATTGGGCTGAAGATGTTTCATGGCTCATTAGGATTTCTTTCAAATTGTCGCCTGATGATGATGGATCTCTTTTAATAATATGCCTATCCTTGGCTTCAAATAACTATTCTTTCTTTTGATCTCTGTGTCGCCCCCCTATATATTGGCAGTAGCTTTTTTTTTCGTGTGTGATGTGTATTTTAGTAGCCCAAACTTTATGTGGCAATTTTAATTCAGTCACTGGCGTCCCACTCTGCTCAACTGGCTGGTTATTTACTTAGTACTCTTTTTCGCTCCATTTGCACCAGGACCTGACCCAACACAAAATAATGTAATATAATGCTAAAAACTATAAAAAAACAAATAAAAACTATACAAATATTATACAATTTACACGGGGAAAATATGTATATTTTACCACACATCAGAATCATTGGCTGGAACCAAAAGCTCTTACACCGAAGATCGTTTTTCAAAAGCAAGCCCGCGCGACAATAGCAGGCGAAATAGAAATAGAAACCCTGGCTGGAAGGCAGGCCAGCCCAGCGGTTATGAAGAAAGGCCTCGCTTTAAAGAAGACGCGCGAGACAAAATTGATCGCATCGGCTATTGAAAAGCCGTCAAGAATGAAAATCAAGAAAAACATTGGACTTCGCTCACTAAGACACCAAAAGAGGTGCTCATGACGGAGAACCACGACTTTAAGGCACCAAAGCCTATGACGAATAAGAAAGGGCAAGACCCGAACCTATACTGCGATTTTCACAAAGATACAGGTCATTTAACAGATGACTGTATCAGTCTAAGGCAAGAGATCGAGAAGGCGCTGAAAAGCAGCAAGTTAAGTCATCTGGTTAAGAACGTGCGCAAGGAGACGCGCCAGATTCAAAGGAATGATGATGGAAACCAGAAGAAGGTTAGGCACCTAGAAACTCATATGGTCAATGGACCAAGACACAGTGCAAGGAGCAAGGGCAAGCGCCCATTTGAACCAGCATGGCAAGAACAACAAGTCATCTTTCCGGTAGTGCACTGGGGACCACGCGCCACGTGCCCCGTTGTCATTACCGGCATCATAGGCCATTATGAAATAGAGTACGTCTTCATCGATCCAGGAAGCACAGCTGACATAATTTATGAACAATGTTTCAAGCAGTTTGATGAAGAAGACAAAGCGTACCTCGAGCCTGTTGATTATCCTCTATCCGGATTTTGCAATGAGACAGTCTTCCATTTGGGCCAAATCAGTTTCCCCGTCACGCTGTCTGACGGTAAACATTCAAGAACCACGAATGTGAATTTCATGGTGATGTCGGTCAAGTCAAAACATGACGTTTTAATTGGAAGAGAAACTCAGGGAGAAATGAATATGGTAATCTCCACGCCCCATTCAGCCATTGGCTTTCCAACTGAAACGGGGGTGGCGATTATCTACTCAAAGAAGGAAGTAATATCAACAGAAGATGCACGCCCAGTCAAAGCAGCCAAGATTTCACCAACCGAACCAGAAAAGTGGGTCTTGAACCGCAAGTACCCAGAACAAACGGTGACGATTGGCCATGCAATCTCACCAAGTATCAGGACGCACCTCAAGAAATTACTGTTCAGAAACGTAGACATCTTCGCCTGGACCCCGTCTGACATGACAGGCGTCCCGCGCGACGTTACGGAACATTGTTTAAACACTTATCCATCCGTCAAGCCTAAGGTCCAAAGAAAGTGTAGCCTAGGATCAGATAAGACCAAAGCCATGAATGAACAAGTTTGTGAACTGCTGAAGGTAGGTATACTGAGGGAGGTACGCTACCAAAGCTGGGTTGCAAACCCTGTAATGGTCGAGAAGTCTACAGGAGGATGGAGAATGTGCGTTGACTACACAGATCTCAATAAGGCATGTCCCAAAGATTGCTATTCATTGCATGCGATCGATAAGAAGATAGACTCTCTCTCGCCATTCAGGTGGAAATGTTTTTTTGATTGTTACAAGGGATATCAACAAGTCCAGATGAAGCTGGAAGACGAAGATAAAACAACCTTCCGCACTGACATCGGAATCTTCTGCTACACAAAAATTCCATTCGGGCTGAAGAATGCTGGCGCAACCTACCAGCGATTAATGGACAAGATATTTGGTGATGACATTAGGAAACATATCGAAGTATACATTGATGATCTTGTGATCAAGAGTCCCGAGGAGGACCAGATGCTGAAAGATATAGAGAAGACATTCAACTCTCAAAGAAGGGTGAACATGAAGCTGAACCCAACAAAATGTTCTTTTGGAATGGAGGAAGGCAAGTTCTTAGGCTTCGTGGTTACAAACGGCGGTTTCAAAGTTAACCCTAAAAAAGTTCAAGCCATTGAGCAAATTCCATCATCGCTCACGATCAAAGAAATGCAAAGATCAGCCGGTCGCTTAGCCGCGCTCAATCGTTTTCTGTTAAATCACGCAGCGAAATCTTATCCTTTCATCAGTACGTTGCGTAATTGCGTGAAAAAACAAGAGTTTAAATGGACACCAGAAGCGGAAACAGCCTTCCAACAGATGAAAGAGTGTTTGATCAAGCTCCCTACCTTAACCACGCCATTCGAGAAGGAACCACTCATTTTGTACTTGTCATCTTTAGACAAGGCAATTGGGTCGATATTGTTAGTGGAAAGAGATGGAGTTCAAACTCCAATCTACTATGTTAGTAGGGTGCTCACAGATCCGGAAACACGATATTCAACCATTGAGAAGTTAGTGCTTGCGCTGCTACACGCCTCAAGAAGGCTACACATATATTTCACCGGGCATGTAATCACTGTACTCACTAACTTCCATATTGGAACCATCTTGCAAAAACCAGAGACATCAGGCTGATTGGTGAAATGGGCAATTGAACTGGGGGCCATAACATCCTCTATAGGCCACGCCCAACTATCAAAGGACAGGTATTAGCAGACTTCATCACTGAAGTCCCAGAAGACAAGATCAAGGAATGTGAAGCAGTAGATACTCCCATCAAAGACTCATCGGATGAATTATGGTTGTAATTCACTGATGGAGCCTCAAACGAAGACGGCGCAGGAGCTGGTTTGCGCCTTGTCAGCCCAGAAAAGCATAAGTTTACCTATGCCATCAAGTTAAAATTCAAAAATACCAACAAGGAGGCAGAATATGAAGCGTTCTTGGCAGGCTTGCACCTGGCCATCAAGATAGGAGCACAAAATGTACAAGCTCATGTCGACTCTCTCCTGATCGCGAGTTAAATTAACGGGATTTACGATGAAAAAGGTGAGGTCATGGCTTTGTATTTGGAGCAAGCGAAGGAACTACTTCAAAAGTTCAAATCATACAAGGTTGTTCATATCAACCGATCAGAAAACAAGCTAGCTGATGCGCTAAGCAAGCTTGCTTCAACAACATTTCAGCACCACGCCAAGGATGTAAGAATCGAAGTCTTGAAAAACCCATCAGTGTTGCTACGTCAAGTCAACGTCATTGAGATAGGGCCACCTTCATGGATGAGCCCTATCATCAAGTATCTGCAAGAGGGGATCCTCCCTGAAAACAAGGCGGAAGCCAGGAAAATACAAAACAAAGCGCTGTTTTATGATATGAACGGGGGCATTCTTTACAGGAGATCCTTTTTAGGACCACTACTACGATGTGTAGACCCCCAAGATGCAAGTTATTTGATCAGGGAAATACATGAAGGCATCTGCGACATTCAAGCGGGCCCGCGCATGGTCGTAGCAAAGATAATGAATGCAGGCTACTATTGGCCAGGGATGCACGTCGACGCATTGAAAGAATTACACAAATGTAATGCCTGTCAGAGGCATGCGCCGAAGACCCTGCGCCTAAAAAATTACCTGATTCCTGTATCAACAGCTTGGCCCTTCCAACAGAGGGGGATTAACATGGTGGGTCCCTTCCCTGAAGCTCCCGACGCAGTGAAGTTTATAATTGTTGTTGTTGACTACTTAACAAAATGGGTGGAGGCAAAGGCCCTCGCTTCAACTTCCGCAATGATGGTGCGAAAATTCATATGGGAGCACATTATTTGCAGATTTGGCCTCCCACTCAAAATCGTGACTGATAATGGCACTAATTTTGCATCCAAAGATCTTCAGAAATGGATGAAGGAGCTAAACATTGAGCACACTTTCTCTTCCGTTGCGCACCCTCAAGGCAACGGTCAAGTAGAAAGTGTCAACAAAAGCATTGTTGAAGGGATAAAGGCCAGTCTGGGCACCAAAGGAAAAGGCTGGGTAGATGAGCTCCCTAGCATTTTATGGGCTCATCGAACCATGCCAAAAACAAGCAATGGCAAAACCCCTTTTAGCCTTGTATACGACTCGGAGGCGGTTATCCCAGCAGAAATAGGCCTCCACTCACCGCGCTTATTAGCAGTCAACAAGATTGATAACGAGGCAGAGCACCGTTTAGACTTGGACCTACTCGAAGAAAGGCGCAAAATCGCGCGAATCAAAGAGGCCAAGTACAAGACCCAGCTGGAGCGATACTGCAATGCGAGGGTGCGCATCTGTATGTATACCCCAGGGGTAGGAATGGCAATGGGCCGGGTTTGGGCTGGGTATTAGTAATCCCAAGCCCGTACCCGGTTGTAATTCTTTGGCCCGTACCCGGCCCGTTACCCGTCGGGTATTTTTCGGGTATTTACCCATCGGGTATCGGGTATACCCGCGGGTAACGGGTATACCCATTAATTTGTTAAAAATATCATTGAAACTCTCATGTGCATTTTTTATTCTAATGTTTATATAATTTACTACTTTAATAGCTGCAACAAAGGAAAATTAACCAATAACATACAAACATATCATATTCAAATGTATATTTGAAACATATATCTGCATAATTAACTAATTAATGTACTGCCACTTTGGAACACATAATGTCAGTTTATATATTTTACATTTAGTTGAACATCAAACATGAAAAATAGTAGCATTAATCAGAACCTAAGTAATCTCCCTAACAACTTGAAATGTGTTTAAAACATTTCAAAACTAATACACATTTTTAATCTGCATAGAAACAACATAACTAAACATAAAATCTTGTGTTTGTATGTTAAAGTCTTGAAGACAAACAACAAAGCAAAAATAATATGAATAAGTGTATGTACAAAAGTTTATTTAAATGGAAAATTAAATTTAAAATAATATGCTCTTCGGGTATTATTCGGGTAAACGGGCCGGGTATCGGGCGGGTATCGCTAAATCCCATACCCGTACCCGTACCCGAATATTTTTTTTATTTTTAATCCCATACCCGTTGGGCTTCGGGTATACCCGGCCCGTATGTTTCGGGTTTTGGGTATAACCGTTGGGCTTGGGCCTTTTTGCCATCCCTACCCAGGGGAATATGTGTTCAGGGACAACGAAGCCACTAATGGAGAGCACCCTGGAAAACTAGCACCAAATTGGGAAGGCCCATACTTGGTTCACGAAGTGCTAGGAAAAGGGGCATACAAACTGCGCACCTTAGATGGCCATATCATCCCGCGCACGTGGAATGCGCAACAACTGCGCGAGTGCTACATGTGATCACCCTTGGCCAAGCGACTTTTCAATCATTTATGTTGGCCATGCGCCTTTTCTATTAGTTACGTTGGCCATGCGCCTCTTAATTATCTATGTTGGCCATGCGCCTTTTCTTTTCTTTTCTTTCGATTATGTACGATGGCCTTGCGCCTGTTTCTAGCTACTTAATGCAAAGGTCGCCTATGCCTTATGATTATCATCACTTCTAGCTACTTAATGCAAAGGTTGCCTATGCCTTATGATTATCATCACATGTTTTCTACGTTACAAATGCATGTTAAACTTTTGATTAGCATGAAAACACTTCAGTAAATTACGAGCTCTTGAGTTGCGCCTCCAAGGTCCTCCATGATCAAAGCGCGAGACCGGGAAATAACACTCACAAACGAGCCACACTTACATTTATTCGCGCTAACTTAAACAAAATTTCTGATCACAATGCAATAATTGTAACTTGGAAAAATAATAAGATTCAAACTTAATATTTCATTTAAACCGTGCAAACGCGCAACGGGTACATAAGATGAAAACATGATAAATTACAAGGCATCAGCCTACAAATCCTACCACTTACTCATAACCATCACCATCACCATCGCCGGCTCCCTCCTCTTCATCCGTTAACTCCACAGTTTCTGGAGGGTCAATGATGGACTTCAGCCGCGCACTCCAATCATCATGCTTCAACGCATCAATGACCAACTCCATAACAGGTAGGGAAAGATGGTCATAAACTTCTTCAGCGTGGGAGAGCATAGCGTCAGCCTGATCAGTCACCGAGCAGTGATGAGTATCAAACTGCTGGCCAAATGCTTCTTCCATATGCTGAGCGCACTTCAGATAGCCACCGCAATGCCCAACCGCATGCGAGGCATCTATCAGCGAGGCAACAGCCTCGTCCAACTCAGTAGCATTTAAAATGGAGTTGGCAATCTAGACAAAGAGAGAAATCATGAGAACAAAACAACAATAAACAAAACCCAAGGAAAAAGAGGAGAAACTCACCTTGGCTACCCCTCTACTGCGCATCCACTCAGACTCGGAAACAAGCGCATCAACGATTGTTTGGGACTCAGCATAATTATTCTGAGCCACATTAAAGGCAGAAGTGCTGATGTCGTTCGCCTCCTCGGCTTTCTTCTTCGCTTCTTCAGCAGTCTCAGCCTTCACCCTTTCGGCCTCAAGGTCTATCTCTAAAGATTCATTTTTATCATGAGCCTCAAACAATCGGCGCTTAAGCTCCGCTATCTCCACGTCCTTTGCGGCCAACTCTTTATCCTTGCTTGCAACCTACGCATTCAACTCAGCCTGCAAGTGTTCAAACAAAGAGTTAGAAATATCTTGAAAAGTAAAACAATATAAGAGGAAAAAGAGTTAAGTCTGTTGAACCTCAACACGATCTTTGTCTGCTTGAACTTCCTCAACCTTCCCTATAAGAGTGGTAACCTGAGCCTCAAGGTTGGTAATTTTGGAAAGCGCAGCATACATGCGTTGGCTGTCTTTCTCACATACCTTCTTCCATTCTGCGCGCTCCTTAGACAACAGCTCCTCAGCAGCTTGAAGCTTGCTCTTCAGGCCCTCGCGCCCCCATTCTTCCGACTTCTTTTCCGCCTCAAAGGCGGCCTTCTCCTCAGCAAAGGTATTTTTCATCTATTCGAAGTCTTGGACTTGTTTCAACAAACGCTCCCGGTACTTCTCCCAACCAGCTCGCTCTTTAACTATCGTGCACCACTCGCGCACAATCTGATTGTTGGCAGCACGGGTGTTAGCGTCCCCAACAATGTAAGCGCGGTACAACCCCTCATGGGTATGCGCTCTTTGCCTGTTGACCTCCCCGGGAGGGAAAGAACCCAAGTACCAATCTCGGTAGGCTCCGAACTCGACAAATGTATCCTTCTGTTTTAAACCCCAAACAGGTTGGTGAGGAGCATCGCCACGAGCCTCTTCGGTGTAGGTCTTATAGTAGATATCCCCCAAGGTATCCTTAGGACGTATGGGAGCTTGTGGCGTCGACCCGTGGCTCCCTACACCTTTTTGGCCAGCATCTCCAGCACCTGCACCACCCGCAGCAGCAGAAGTGTCTTTGTGCGCTGCCTGCTCCGGTGCGGTAGCAGTTGACTCCCCAGCAACGGATGCCACTTGTACGGTTTGGGTGGGGGCGTCATGCTACGCAGGTCCCGTTGGTTTAACAACCTCAGTCTCCTTTGGCTTAATAACTTCAGCCTCTTTTCTCTTTAAGGGTTGGTCAAGCCTCGTGATGTGTACGACCTCTGGACCCTACGCTTTATCTTGCTTGGTAGTAGCAACGGTCTCGGTCCCTTTCGACTTCTCCTTCTCAAGCGTCACATTGCCCGCAGGCTCCTCAACTACCTTCGCAACCTCCTTCTCGATAGTTCTAGGAGGCTTGATGATAAACTTTGTCTTCTTTGGCGCCGACTCCTTCGGTTTCTCCAACTCAACACCCTTAACTTTCTCAGGGGTCTTTTTCAAGGCCTCTGCAGAAGTTAAGTGTCAGAAAATCTGCTAAGGAATAATTAACATAAAAACATGAGTGTCGTAATACTAACCTGGTGAAAACTTGTAGAGGGAGCGCAACCTGCTCTGCTTCCCTATCACTGGCACCTCTCCAGCCTTCTGCGCCGGCTCGGCCCAGAAGCAGTCTCCTCTCTCAACCTCTTCCTGGTCACCAGCTTAGCAGCAGCCTCTTCTTCATGCTTTTCTTCTTCATCCACCGCGATTAAGGAAGGAGTGGCGCCGGCTTCAGGGATCCTAGATCACGTGCTTCCAGATCTCTTTGACCTGGCCGCGTCGCTTTTCTTCTTCTCACCTATACGGGATAAACCCTCTAGTGAGTCGCTAGAGACAACGTAATCCTCAAGGTTACTCTTTCGAAATCGAAGAGTACCTTTATCATGAGCTGCAACAGTCACGCGGCTACTCCCGCCCTTCTTACTAGTCGCTCCAGTATCAAGAGTTATCACCTTCTTCCAAGTCTTCTTCTTGGCCGCAGCTTTCTTCTTCTTCTCCTCAGGGTCTATACAAAGGTTGCGCAACACACCTGCAAAGATAATAGACCAGGAACTTAACTCCCCATTCGATGACCCTACAGACCCCTCGCTGGAAAGGTAAAGAATCTCTTTCCCAGTGGAAGTCACAGCCCGCAAAGGCCTCGGGTTGGAAAGATGTGCACCTTTAGTTGCAGCGGGAGGATTGGCAAAGACTCCAGCAGGAGGGTACATGAAGTTATCCTTGATCTGCTCATACCAGTACGCCTCACCGGATTCCAATGGGCGTACACCTATAGCTCCTCCGAAAGTAGTAAAAGCAGCTTGATATAGCTGAACAACTACATCAAGAAATAACGATTAGGCATTAAAATCATTTAATTCAAAACAAAAAGGTCAAGACGTACCTTCACCATTAAGTAATAAAACTGGAACCTCCTCACTGCGCGCAGGCCACCTATCGCTCATGCCTGCAGCAACGAGCACATGCTCACCAAAAATTCTGTTGGTGTTGACGTCAAGCGTGCATACCACATTTCATGCTTCGGCAAAGGGACATCCTCCTTTACAATCTCAGCAGATTCCCTGAATATCATGGCGATGGGCATAACCTTCTATCGGATGAAGAAAAACTTCATTTTCCAATCATGGAAACTTTTAGGAGGGTTCAACAAGATTTTCTTTATGTTCCGAGAAGCGAAAGAATAAAAGCCCAAGTTCCGGATTAACTGAAACATTGACCTAAATTTCTCAGTGTCAGGCTCGAGCCCATGGGATCAACAAAGGAATTCAAAGTGCCGAACCCTAACCATCCCCATGTGTCACATCCCGATATTTCCACGTATTACCGGTGGGCCCGGTGGGGAGTATCGTGACGTAGTTGATATCATCATAGTCAATAATCACAATTCAATGCACAGCGGAAGTCTAAAAGTAATAATATTACAAACCGAATAAAAGTATCATGAGTATTACAAACGGAATGTAAAAAGATCCACAGGCGGATCAAAGCAAAGGAAATATTGTTCAACAGATTTTTAAGTGACAAAGCTTGCAAGACTCTTATTTATTCACTCGGAAGTAGCTAGCCAATTTCGCATAGTACCTGCACTTAACCTTTTGGAAAATACGTCAGTTTACACTGGTAAATACAATTAACCGACTCATTTTGAAAAAATTTAAGAAAATTTTTATTTAAATGCACAAGGCACAAATAATCTTTTATAACTTGGGACAATTATTATATAAAAATAATCTTGTATAATATAATCTTGTATACAGTTTTATATGTTTGCCGTCCGTCAGGGCCGGTTAGAAGAGCCGGACAAGATTAACTGACACACCACAAGTATAATGCCCACAAGGAATACCTTATTGTGGGATACTTTTATACATACGCAACTGTCAGGTGTATGCCTACACCCCGTGCTTAAGTCGTGGCCATTTCAATGAATGAGCCGAGGATATCCAGGACATGGTCATTAACCCCCCAAAGGCCATATACCAAACAAAACAGATTAAAACGGGTTATGTAAATATATTAATCACAATCCGATTTAAAATAACTACACACCCGGCCAAGCGGTATTATTATAATACCGTATCCCAAGCCCGTATAACGGAAAATAAGTCAAAAGTATTTACCTGAGCAAAATATACAAATTTATCCCAGCTGTATACAATCAGTAAGTGCAAATATTTTTTACTGGGCTCCTAAATCTGGAACGAAGGTTTTAATAACCTATTAGATTCCTAACGGGTCTTACTTAAGTTTAAACTTAGAGCGGTTGGTTTTAAAGAACGGTTTACGGTTCAAAACGCAAGATTAAGCGAAGACCGGATTAGAATGTGATTTAGAGCCGGAAAGTATGAAGACTTGTATAATATGGGTAAACTAAACACATTCTGGATTTTGAGGTAAAAATGATAAGGGATGACCCGTTTCGGTCAATTTATGCAAACTAGTCACATAAACCGTACCGAACACGAAAATGCATAACGGGTAACCAAATGAGTCATATACAGGTTTCACAAGTTAATATGCTTTAAATATGTTGTAATATCAGTAGGATACCTTCCATTATGCCCAAAACGGACTTAAAGTCAATTAAGCCCCGTAGGGGTATTTTGGTCATTTTAAAGGTTATAAAAGAGGTTAAATATTAATCTGAGGTTCTGGTCTAAAATTATCAGTAAAAATATTTATTTTAGTAGGTTATATCAGTAAGATATTAAACATATGTGAAATTTATCATTTATAACCAAACTATGCACCGTAGGGGCATTTTGGTCATTTCACATACGCTTTAAAGGTCAAATTTGGAAATCTTAGTTCAAAAATTTTACATACTGTTAAATTATAGAAACTTACTTAAAACATCAGTAGGTATTAAGTCTTATGTGTCAAAAATAGTTTTAATCCATATTATGCGTTTAAAACGCGTAAAAAGTCGGTTTTAGGCGATTTTCAGGTTATATAAGGAAATCTGAGTTTTTGATCAGTTTAGAGTTCAAAATATTTTATTTATCATATAAAATCAGTAGCAAAAGGTTTGGTATCAAAATGTTATGTAAAACTCATTTTATTCAAGAAAAGGGTATAACCGTCAATTACCGAATCAAAGCAAGAACCCCTTGTTATGATCAGTTTAAAAATAATTAAAAATATTCAAAAATTCCAAAATATTATATTACATCAGTGGGTAAAAGGTTTGGTGTCAAAATTTGGATTTAAATAGGCTTTATGCTAATAATTCCGTTTAATTAATAAAAAGCTTTCCAATTACGATATTAAGCATAAATCCTAATTTAGACCTCAAACTGATGTCAAATTTCTAGGACATGTTTATAAATCAGTAATAAAGGTTTTTGTCCTCTCACATTTTCAAAAATCTCGTTTTAATATCAAAAGGGCATTATGGTCAACATTTACGCAATTAACGGAAACATTTAATTGAATCAGATAAATAAGGAACCATGTAGTATAACCTCAGAGGGTTTTACTAACTCATAGTATGGTCCTAATGGAACCTTAAGGCATATCTAACGCAAGCTAAATCGGGTGATAACTGAAAGTCAAAGCAAAAGTCTTCTTTTGTGACTTTCGGTTGCGAACCGAGCCTAACCTCGAAATTGTCGGGTTGAACATGCTTAGACATGTTCTTTCATTGTTTACCAAGTTATTTAAATGTTAAAACAC